>JAPMOR010112576.1:1959628-2001948 GCA_026543865.1 Argiope aurantia | reverse complement strand
ATATATATATATTAATTATAAGGCAGGTGCCAAATTCCACATATACAGTTAATTGCGTTCTTTAGTTATCATGTTTGCTTGCACAAAGAAGGGGATACTCCCACAAGACAAATAGAGTCTAAAATTTGACTAAAAGCAATAATTCGAATATAAAAACTGCATTCCAAATGTCATCAGAGGTCGATGTTACAGTTTTGAGACAAAATTCCAAAAATGATTTTAGTACTTAAGGCATTTAAAAATTGGAAATTCATCAAAATTTATTCATCAATTTTTTTAAAAATGGATTTGGTGCTTTCACTTTATATATTTTGCATACGGATACAACGGGTTTCGTATACGTGTATTTCGTTACGTATACAAAATGTAAGAAAAATAAATACGATGAATAATTATTAGAACGACAAAGAAAATTATTGAAATCAATTAGCTTGGTGGGATAATGCTATAGTTGACATCATTTTCAAATTATTTATCTATTTAATTTATGTTGCCATATGATAATCTTGAATTTTCTTTTGCCATTCTCATTTTTTCCCACTCTTAAATAAGAATAAATAAACTATCAGCAGCACTGTACAAAACATTTCTATCCATAATGATGAAACACTACATAAATATTTATTGTTATGGAAAACATGTATCATGCCTTGTCGGTAATTTAGATTGAATATACGTTTTCTTGTATTATTATTTTGATTTTTTTTCATTAAAAAAATTTTTTACAATAAAATAAGAATGAATATTACTAGTATAATTGTGAAATAAGGAAATTCAAATAAATAATTACTGTTTCATAAAACGTGTTAAGTTTTGATAACTGAGATTCGATATACATTTTCTCTTTCTGCCATTTTTAATTTTTTGCAATCAAATAAAAATAAATAATTTATTAATATTAACATTATAACATTATATGAAAACATTATTATTTACATTATCAATAAGCAAAAGCATTTTTATCAATAATAATAATATTTTTATCAATAATATCAATTTTTGCTATTTTTAATTTTTTTTAGAAATCAAAGAATAATAAATGAATTGTTAAAAACACTGAGAAAAGCCTTTTTATCAGTAATAATGAACTATTAAATAAATGGTAGCTATTTTAGAAAATGTGTTATGACTTGTCGTTAATCTAGATTCGAGATAATGTTTTCTCTTATATTACTTTCTACTTTTTTAATTTTATTTCTATCAAATAAATATAACTAAATTATCAGCAAGACTACGAAAAACTTTTTTCATCAGTAATAATGAACAAATAAATAAATTTTTATTGTTTCAGAAAAAGTGTTATGCCTTTTCGTAATGCAGATTCACAATATGTTTCCTCTTAATTTTGTTTCTGACTCCTCCTTCTGCAATTCTTTGAAGATAATTTAGAATTATTGTCTTTCTGTTTAGCCATACAAGTGGAAGGCTATCTAAACCTAAACAAACAAAACTCATATTAATGCGCTTTATTATCGGAAAACAGGGGCATTTTGTTGTAGCAATGAACATTAGCAGTATCTGTATTTCCCCATCCATCACCTGTAATAAACCAGAACTTCTAGCTGTGAGAGCCATTAAGCGAGATATAATTCAAGTCACACGGACAAAGCCGTACGTGAAAGTCGAGACAATGAGAATTGTTGTGGCTGACTGTCTCGTCCAGTTTGCTGACCGGAAAACAATATGTTATTTTGACAAGGCGGACATCCAAGCGAAGGCAGCAGCAAAATGTGTATCCTATTGTTGGACCAACCGTGGATTGCATTTTATTGTGGCTGACATTTACATTCTTGCAGGTCCTATAGCGTTCATTACTCAATTTCAAAAACAATCTGATAGATGGAACAATTGGAATCAAATGCTAATTCAAGCATGGATAGGGTCATGAGGTGTTTATTGGTACTTGGTTGGATGAAAAAAAAATTGGTGATTGACGCATAATCGCAAGGAATCGGTGGATTATTCATGGTATTCACGTAAAATTTGTAAGAAAACAGAATACGAGTGTCGTAGATATATCTATATATATATATGGAATGGATGCTCTTGAACAAGAAATTGTTTCTAATAGTAGGTTTTTCACTGTTGAAATTTACTTTCATAGTTATTTATCTCCAAGAAAGTGTCAGAAAAAGATGAAAAGTGAAAAATTGGAAGAAAAAAAATTGGAAAATTGGTGAAAGTGAATCATATAAAATGTGTGTTCTATTTTATTTCTTGGATCTTATTCATAATATTCAAAAAGTAATTTAAAAAAAATCACAGCAACTTGCATTTGATTTAACTTTTCGCATATTTGATGTTCGTAATGCATTAAACTTATGAAGATAGCTATGGAACAAAAAATCGTTTTCTAATAGAAGTGGTTTTTTTTTCGGTTGAAATTCTCTTTCATAGTAATTGTTTTCCAGAAAAACGTCAGAAAAGTTTGGAAAAAAATTGGATAATAAGTGAAAATGAATTATAGAAAATGTTTGTCCTATTTCATTTCTTGGATCTTATTCATAAAAATCAAAAAGTAATTTGTTTTTTAAATCACAGAAAATTGCTTTTGATTGAACTTTTCACATATTTTATGTCCTTAATTCATTAAATTCATAAAAATTACTATTGAATAAAAAAATCGTTTTCTAATAGTAGGTGTTTTTTTTCTGTTGAAATTCACTTTCATAGTTATTCATTCCCAGTTGAGTTGCAAAAAAAGATAAAAAAGGAAAAGTTTGGAAAAAATTGGAAAAGTGACGAAAGTGAATCACAAAAAATGCGTGTTCTATTTTATTTCTTGGATATTATTTATAAAATTCAAAAAGTGATAAAAAAAAATCTCAGTAACTTGCATTTGATTGAACTTTTCATATATTTGATGTTCATAATGTTTTAAACTTATAAAAATAAAAAGTAAAATCATCAGATTTTTATAGATACAAAAATTGTAAATGCAATTAAGATTATTTGTTTTGCTGCAGATTTATTAAATTCAATTAGGAAAATAAAAATTAGCTAAGTGCTTGAAATTCGATTTGTGTTATGGTGTTTTTCCTATACTTTATTCAACAACGTCGTTTTATTTTATTTCATAAGTAACCGCTGTACCTGCCACCTCGCTTATATCTATTTGTTCTATATGAATATAGGAAAAAATATACATGTAAGCCCATAATTTATAATCGTACAAAAAAAGTGGAATTGATAAAAGTTACTTTTTAAATGAACTTTGATAAATTCATTGACAATCTGTTTTAAATGGTATTGGAACTGATGTCACTATAAATCTAATTTCAATTTTAAGATAGTGTACACGTACGTGTAATTTTTTTAATAATAAGTTATTAAAATTTAACTTAAGGTAATATTAAGATAGTGCAATTTTTTTTAATTTTAAGATAGAGTAATATTTGTATGATGATTTGTTCAGAAATTATAGCAAAAGAATCTAAAATCTTTTAATTTCTATTCCATCACCTTATAAAGAAGTTGAAGCTTTTTAAGCCCAGTCAGTCGTTTGGGTGTCAAGATACATATGAGCCAAATTTAATTTGAATCAGTCAGATGAAATTATATGAGGTATTGTACGAACAATTGTGTAAGGCTCAAGCGAACAGGTATTCAGTTTTATTTATGCAATTAGATAATACAGTCTTCCATTTAACGAACGGCCATTAATAATATTGTTGCAGAATTTTAGCTTTGATCGACATTAATATACTACTTAATCTCTATATTATAGAAGATAGCTTCAGTATAATTAAATTTTTTCGAGCTAATTTTATATTATTATCATTATTTTGTAATATTTCAATGTTTCTGATTTCTTACAGTTTCAAAAAAAAAAAAAAAAAAAAAGGAACCACATCATCTCTGTGAGAAAAAAAAAGGCAACATAGAAAAAATATGGCGCGTTGATGAAGGCATGGGAACTAAAGAAAGTAAAAGCTGTCTAATTTTTTTCACGTTGATCAAGATATAGTAATTGCTGAATATCCTATGGAGCATGACATACTGCAAAGTATTACGAAATCGAATGAATAAACTGCTGTGAATAATGAAGATAATAGTGAAGTATTAAATAACGTTCTCAAGAAGAAATGTAAAATGCATTTGTAAATAGTAGTAATATCTTTTTGCGAAAGGTGTTATAGTTTCAAATTGTTACATATTATGTGTTTTAAGCTTTAAAAAGTGTGAAAATTTTAGGTAAAATGTTTTCGTTATAATAAACTTGCAGAAAAAGGATTTGTAAATTTTTTTTTCATGTTTAGGATATTTAGTAAAGTGTATTAGTAAAACTTCATTCTTCGATTTTTTTTCTCGTTTTTATATCTTAATTTAATTCGCTAATTTTCTATTTAATGAATTTTCTTTATAACGAAATTTATAAGCGGAGTAGTGAAATTTATTTAAATAGAGACTCGACAGCATTTCTGTTTTCTCGATAGAAATAAACTGAATACATATTTGAATTTTGTTTTCAGAAAGTATACATTCATATCATTTTGCCATTTTATATTTTTATTTATTTATTTATATATTTATTTTATGCAGCTAATAAAAATTCATGCGTTCAATGTTTTATATTACTTTTAAGAACACTTATGATCTTCAGTGTTTGTTCTTGTGTTTTTCAGTGTTTTTTTTTTTTTTACCATTTCAGAAATTTTGCATTTTTATACAATTGAAAAAAAATTTGAAAATAAATCATAGACTTGTTTCTAAAAACCTATTCATAGCTCATTCTGTTTAAATAAGAGGACTGATTCAAAATAATTTTGTTAAAAGCAACATGAAAATTGCTTTGGAAAGGGTCTCATAATTTTAAATCGAAGTAAAAAAAAAAGTGAAAAATCTGAACTGGCAGTTTCTATTGAAACTTCCATGCCACGCTACGCTGGCAGTAATACATTCGATTCTTAAAATCAATCTTAACGCTAAAGGTCCATATATAGATCTTTAGCGAATCGGGTTGCGAGCTTAAAAACCACTGACCTCGAAACCGAGACTTTACCACCAGGACACTGTGATTGGAAAATTAAATGGACAGAAATTTAGAGATTTAACTATTAATCATAAAAGACAATTATCATCATCATTTCTTTAATCTATTTACAAATGATGTATACAATGCATTGTAAGACTTTGAAAAAGTCATTTGATTGAGATGAAATTTTCCGCAAGGGTAATATACATAGTCATCAATAATATCCCCACATAGTCATCAATAATATCCATTTCAGTGAAGTAGTAACTGATAGTAAAAAAATTCCTTGCAATAGTCCGGGAAAAGCAGGCAGGCAGGAGGTAGATACGAAAAAAAAAAAAAAAAAAGAAGAAGAAGAAGAAAGCGTTATGCCCCTACTGATGTCTTATTTTACTATGTCAGTAGTTCAGTCACTGAAATGGCTTTCTGGAGATATCCCACTGATACCAGTAAAAAGCAAAAAAGAGTTGGAGAAATATTCTTCATGTTCTTCTGTTATAATATTCTCTGATATCACATAGATGATATAGACTGAATGAAATATTCTTTGAATATTTTATATAATCATCAAAAATGAAATATCTATAGATTTTTTTAAATGCAAATATAGATCACATAATAGTAATCATAGCTTCATCAAACTTCCCTCAATTTCAGTGCTTGCGTTTGTGTGCCTAAATAAAGCAATATTGATTCTTCAGTAACAATAGCATTTCTTCAGTTGTTATATTGTTTACTATAACTCATTCGCCGCAACAATTAGTTTAGAACAGTATAATGCACCAAATTTAGAGTTTCCTGCGATTGTTTTAAAGATGGTATCAACTCTAGTTGTTTCGGTATGATTGATTTTATTAAGATTAAGCTGTCGTTTTGTTTACTTAGAATAGTTAGATCTCTTGTTTTAACACTAAACTTGGACTGTTTTGGTACAAAGCTAGTAATTTGAAACTTGCTGATGTGATGACATCTGAGGACGAATTCCCATTCTGAACTTTCACGCATAGCAGAGAGGAGGCATCTGATTTCTCTGGATCTTGTATGCTACAAACTCAAACTCGCAGTATATCTTTGGTGGAATCAGTTTTCGAACCGCGCACATTAGTTCCACAGCCGAGACTGTCACCAAATCAATGCTTTTTACTTTCACTGAGAAACAGCATTTATTTCTATGGAAATGGTAGGTATTCGTTATAGTATTATCTGAATATATCGAAAATATGGTAACTGGAAAATGCTGTAAAATTGAGATAATGTCTAATGAAGAAATGGATTTTGTGTTCATGCATAGTGTCATAAATTTGTAATAAAATCTCAAAATTTTCTAAAAAATACTTAATAATCGTTATAATCCAAACAGTCTTAGTTTCTTTCTTTCTTTTCTCATTTTCTCATATATTTTTAAAAAGTTTCGTGGCCGAAGAGAGAAACAGTTCTGTAATTTCAAACTTCGCTTTATTCCATCCCGGGAGGTATAATTTGCTTACAAGAGAGAAACGATGAGGTACCTCAATCTAAATCAAGAGCAAAAGAGCCAAAGAAGACAGAAATATTTATTCCCAATGATTATATACTATGAGATTCTGATAGGGATTTCTTTACACGTATCAATTTAGGTAAGAGAGAAATAGGTATCTTTTAAAAGAATTTGTTTAGGTTGGCTGATTTTTATCCCTTCATTCGGAGTGTGGGAATTGCCAATTTCAGTTTTAAAGAGCTCGTCTTGAATTAATAAAATAAAAAAAGTGGAATTGGACCAGGGAATAAGAGAACATTTTAGAATATTGTTAATATGGGCTAAATAAAGATAAAACTTTGGAAAGGATTTAATTTAGATTAAAAGATATCATTAAACACACACACACACACACACACACACACACATATATATATATATATGTGTGTGTGTGTGACGAGCTCTTTAAACTGATATTACTATGAAATTCTTATAGGGATTTCAACAAGTGCCGACTTAGGAAAGGGAATCTTAGGTATCTTTGAAAAGGATTAATGTTAGGCATTTTTATCCATTTGTCCATAGCGTGGAAACAAAGGAGTCAACAATTTCTTTTTAAACACGTATTAGAAATAATTAAATAAAAAAGGGGGATTTGGATTAGGAAATAAGAGAAAATTTTAAAATGAGGTAACATGGGCTAATTTATAGTAAAAATTAAAAAGTAAATTTGGATTTAAATATAATTTAGAGATATCATTACACACACGCACACATAGCATCCCAATAAGCTTCGCGGTCCATATTCTAAAAGACCATATTTTAGTAAATAATGTCTTTTTTTTTTTTCGTTTTTTGAAGTATTAAGTATTATTATTAGTTATATATAATTTCAATTCTCTAAAATGTTTTATTTAGTTTGCGATGAAAGCAGAAAATTTAAATTGTGGTTTGAATACCCAAATGCGGTTGCCAAATTTGCAATTTTAAATTTGGTAACAGAACTGCTAATATTAATTAGATTCGTTAATTCTTGCAAGCTGATATTTTTAAAAAATTTATCAAGTTTTATAATATTTTTTTCTGTTAATTCAGATTTCCGATTTTTTTTTCTGAATAAACGTATTATCAATCTTATTGCTTGGTCAGATAGCTGATTTTCCTTTAAATTAAATCTGATACGATATTTGATCTTTTTATATGCCTTGTTTTGAGTATTTGAGAGGGTCTATTAAAATGTCGGTATATTTAATTTTTCTTCAGTGTTAAAGATTCTCAAAGTAAAAAAAAAATCTGATGGTTAATGTTGAGAAGAATAGAGTAAAAATCTTTTTTCTACCTCACTAAATTGTTATATATATGTATACACAATAAAAAAGATGTGATTAAATAAATAATGAATCTAATGAAATTGTCTTTAAAAAACCGACCTTGAAGAATTTACGATAATTTTTTTAATCACTATCTTCCAAAACAAGCGGGACATAAAGGCCGAAAAAATTATCGCAAAACTGTTTAAATTAAAGCAAAACTACAATAAGTTATTGCAACTGCGAATCTGTAGCAATAATTTGTTGCTGTTTCGCGATTTTGTCGAAGCACTGACAATATAAATGATGCATATTGTTACGAAATTTCCGGGTTCGTTTGGATAGTGGAAGTGATATGGTGTGGAGAACGCTCAATCAGCAGGCGGCAGTAGAAAAAAAAAACAACGACGTTTATTTACATGAAGACACACAGGACAGCACAAAGACGACAACTACATACAGCATAGGGAAGACAATTATCTTCAGCCGAGACGTGCACACAACAAGACTCTACTGCAGACAGTAGAGCACAGCTTAGTTCAGCACTAGCTTGACTCCGTCGCTGCTCTGCTAATCTCTGGAAGACTTGTTCTTCACCGTCGATTCCGACTACTCTAATACGGCAGCAAAGACGACTACGATTGACGGAGTACCCCCCCCCCCCCGAGATGGGCTACCTCCAACCTAGCGATGTTGATTTGTCCCTTGCTTCTACTAGACTGACATGAACTGTTGTTACTCAGATGGTATATATAGTATTAAGCTGCAACTAATCAGAAAAGACTCGTAAGAGATGTTGGCGAATCCGGAACTCTCCTTCAACTCGGTCCTACTCGACAATCTCACTTCTGGAGCTACTTTCTCCTCTGAGAGGTGGTGTGGGGGGTGGTTAACTGCTCAACTTTCCCATTGGCTGCTTGCGTGGATTTTGTTTTGCAGGGGTTAGATTTCGTTTGATATTAAATTATACTTTTTGATAGCCTTGGTGATATCATGTACACAAGAAAGACAGACATAGGTCAGTGGGTGGGGGGGGGGGGAGAATTTAGTTATTTCTAGATTTTGTTAACATAGTGTATTAGATTATATTATCAGTACGTTTCGGGGTCTTTTAATTTTAGGGTCAGGGATGTATTTGGTTATTTTATTTAGCTCTTCGTTATCATGAGTATCTAAGGATTTATAAAAGTTTGTTGCTAGCTTTTTAATAACTTCCTTAAAGGAGGGGTAGTTCAGCGCCTTCCTGATGTCGGTGTTTCTCATGTACCATTTGGCATTGACTATTTTTCTTATCGTAAGATTGTACTGGGTTTCTACTAGTTTTAGGTTAGACTTTGCTGTGCATTCCCATACGGGACATGCGTAAGTTAGTATTGGACGCAAGTAGGCAGTACAAATAAGCATTTTTGCATCCCTATCCATTTTTGAATTCCGAGAAATTAGGGGGAAGAATTTACGCGTTTCTCCTCGGAATTTATTTTTGAGGTTCATTAGGTGGGATTTGTACGTTAATTTTCTGTCTAGTGTGACTCCTAAATATTTGCTCTCCTGAGACCAGGGAATTTTATGATTGTTGATTTCAACTTGGAAGTTTCAATCTCTAGATCCTCTGTGGAATATAACTGCTTCCGTCTTACTAGCGTTTACTTCTATTTTCCATAGTTGCATCCATTCATGCATGGCCTTTAGATGCCTATTCAGTGCTATTCTGATATAGTTGGTGTTTCTATTTTTAGCCAGTATTGCTGTGTCATCGGCATATAAGCAAAGGAGCGTGTTGAATTGTTTAGGAATGTCATTTATGTAACATGTGAAAAGCACCGGGCCTAGTTTTGAACCTTGTGGTACACCTGCATTTACATTTTTTATATCTGAAAATTCCTCTTTAATCCTTACTTGGAATTCTAATACTGCAGCAGCAGACTGCCTCCTTTTATAGGTCTCAGGAGGCGGGGCTAGAAGCCTCTCAACCAATCAGGAACTTTCGAGGCGTATCTTGGTTCTTAATGGACGGATCGGGAAAATTCTCGATTTTTCTGGTATAATCTATTTTGGCTCCAAAGTCGCCAAATTCGTCTCTAAGTAGCCAAATGGTCGCCAAGTTTGTCGCCAAGCTCTGGGACCTCCGATGCGACACCCGGACTCCGTCCAATACCGATGACCGTAAAACAGTCTTTCTGATGATGGAACCAACTATGCTGGGAAGCAGCATCACAGATTCGTAACAATATATAATTCTTACTTCAAGGAATTATAGAAATGGAAGTAAGGCTACTTTAATTTTAATTTTCATTTTCCCAAAAACATTTCTGTTACATATACATTGGAATCACTATGCATTTTTTCGCACAAAAGACTCAAAGAGTGAGAAATGTTTTAAAACCTATCTTAAAACACGAATCTTATAAAGTAAAATTGACACTTGCTATGCACCATGCTTAGTTTTAAATAAAGCGACCAGACTTTCAGATTACATATAAAGGTCTCGAATTTTGAATGGTTGCTCAAGATTAAAAAATGTTCCCAGTTTTCTCAAATTTTATTTATCATTTAATATATTGGTTAAATTTTTATTACAGTTAGTCTCTTTTCCCAACTTTAAAAGTGGTTTTTTTTTTTTTCTAGTTTAAAACTTGTTAAATTTTTTTCTCAACTTTACTATTTAAAGAATATAATCTAGCTAATATGAGTACAATGATTAAATCAGTCTGAAGAAAAAAAAATGATAAAAGTTGTAACAAAATGCTTTTCATAATTTATATCTTCTTATCTTTTAGAGAATTTCCATCAACTATTTCTTAATTTTTACGCATGTTTTTTATTTACACATTATTTGGAATTTTCCATTAAATCCTACATTTCCAGTATTTTAGAATGAGTACCTGGGCTCCAGAGAGACCGGAATCAAAGTTCAGGAAATGTGATTACTTTAATTTAAGCGCATTCGTATTCATTACCACCAACACATTCTTAGACTTTAAAAAAAATTATTGATTTTTACCATTTTATCTAACATTTTATTTCATTGTAATGTAACATTGTACTTTTTATATTAAAAGACAACATAAAATATATTAGCCATATTTTAGCGGAATATTATTTTTATATAGCATTTAATGCATGAAAAGTGTATTTTAATCTATTAACTATGCATCTAGCAAAATATAAACGGATTTGGCTTTGCGCCATTAAATTCCACAAATCCAATCGAATCCTTTCAAAATATTTATTTAAATCGTCAATTCAACTGTTAAGAATGCATGCTAGATTTCCCTTGTAAGAGCCATTTTCTTTTTTTATCAATCTGTATTTGAGAGAAAGAAGTAATGAACTAAGCTAATTTAGTGAAAACCTAAACGACAACTCTATTGCACGCAAATTTTTACTCCTAAATCAGCTTTAACAGCTAAAAGAAGGATTTATTAACCGTATGATTAAGAGAAAGCATTTCCTTTCTGGCTGTTTCCATCAGTTATTTTTTTGTCCAACGAACTGTCGCGTGTGGGTTTGGACATGTATTGGCTTTTACTATTGACCTCATTACGATCAATCAGTGCGTAACTCCGATCAACAAGGCGTGTGAGGTTCGGGCTTTGTTTTACTCTCCAAGCTACAACTTCTCCAAAAGGCCATGGCGGTTTGTGCTACAACTCTTATCACTTTGGGCTGGATCCGTAAAGGAAGTATCCTTGTTTTAGCCATATAAGTATTCTCTGCACACGACACTTGGCGACAATGGCTGATGAAAACACGATAGCAGCCGCCTGTTAGAATGTGTCCTTGGCCTCTTTAAATAAGGCATCCGTTGCCCATTCTCCTTCAATCACCTGTTTCGACGCATTTTCATTCCTGGGGCGTCGTTCACGCGGAAGCTATCAGATTTTTTTGAAAGAAATTCAGCGCTTTGCGGCATTTTTGTCACGAGGGACAGGCGTGGGTCGATGTCGATATCCGAACTCACGGATCATTTCCGCTCTTGTTCACTCAACGACAGCGTCAGTATCGTACTCGACAATTTTTGATACAAATTTCGGTTTCATTTAATGTCATCTCAACCGAAAGACATCGGCTGGTAGAGTTGCATTCTTGGATTCGCCTGGAATCTCTTTTCTTTTTTTTCTTCTTCCTTTCATTTTCTCTCTGTTAATTAAGAGTTAGAACGCGCGCGCACACACACACAAATAATCGAGTAAGGAAATCATAGATATTACATTAAATTTTTGTTTCCGTCATTAATATCTTTACTTATAACGACGCTTTCGATTCATGCAGGGAATTAAATAATTTTTGATAATTAAGGAAAAGCAGCATTTAATTTATAAGTCAAAAATCATCGAAACACATATTAGTATTGAAATAATAATTAATGTACCAAACTGGATGTGACATTTAGCTTGAAAAATAATTAAATTCTAAAATCAAATGTTAAAATTTAGACAGCGGTCTAAAGAGAGCGGTAGTAGAGGCTATGTTGCCTGATAGAAATTCATAGGAAAAGTCAGATTTTGTCAGGGTAATAAGTCTGTAGAACAATTAAAAGGAATCTCAAAGGAAACCTTTCACTAAAGTATTTTTGATCCGAAACCGATTTCATCGAATCGTCTTATTACATGTCCTTCTGTTGGAATGGCCCGGAAAAATGGGAAGAGGAAATAACGGCTCAGGTGACAACGGTTAATTTCAAACAGTTCAACGGTTACTTAGGTTTCAAATTTCAAGATCCGTCTTAAATTGGTCCTCTAATTTCAAAATTCGATATTGGTATATGAATTCAACCAAACCAAACCACAACTAAATTTAAGATGAAGTACTATAGATAGATTTTACATTGAATTTTGAAACACAATGAGATTCCATATAATTTCCTTTGTTTTTCTTTTGCATCTTTAATTTTCTTACTGTTAACGAAGTATTATAAAAAAAATCTAAGAATTTTGACAATTATAAAGTTGATGAAGGATATTAAACAGAACTTTTACTCTTTTTGTTTGTCATTAGCTGCCTTTGGAGATTTACTTTTCATTGATACCTTTACATGTAACGATGTGTTCGATTTGTGCAGGAAATCACAGAATTTTATTTTTGATAATTAATATAAAGTAGAAATTAATTTAAAAGTCAAATGCCACCAGGACAGGTTTTAATACTGAAATAATAATTAATGTACCAAAATGGATGTGGCATTTAACAAGAAAATTAATTAAATTCTAAATTTAAATATTTAAATTTCGATAGCGGTGGACTTCTGATAGAATCTAGCTTTGTATTACTTGACCGAAATTTATAGATCAGATTTGGCCAAGATAATAAATCTGTAGAACAATTAAAAGGAATCTAAAAAAAAAAGCTTTTGACCGAAAGACTTTTGATCAGAAATCGATTCCACTGAATTGTCTTGTTGCATGTCTTTCTATTAGAATGGTATGGAAAAATGAGAAAAGGAATTTACGGCTCAAGTAACACCATCATTTTTGTCAAATTTCGAAATTTTAAGAACCATTCCTAAATTTGCCTTGTAATTTCAAAATTAAAAGATCCGTCCTAAATTTGCCTTCCAATTTCAAAATTGAAAGATTCGTCCTAAATTTGGCCTCTAATTTCAAAACTCGAAATTGGTCTAAGAACTGAACCAAACCAAACCACAACTAAATTTAAGATGAATCAATATAGATAGATTTTACATTGAATTTTGAAAACGCGATGAAATTTCATATAATTTCCTTTGTTTTCCTTTTGCACCTTTCATTTTCTTACTGTTAACAATTATTGCAATAATAATAATAATAAAAACTAAGTATTTGTCATTAATAAAGTGGGAGAGGAGTTGCAAAGCATATAAATAACAACTTTTACTCCTTTTATTTGTCATTAGTTGCCTTTAGAGATATACTTTTCTCTAAAAATGTTGGTTGTGTTTAATCTAAATTCAATCTCTTACATCTAACTTGGGTTCATAATTCCTCAAAGATATATTTTTAGGTTCAAATAATTATAGACTTTAAAACCGCATTATTTTAATAGACAAACTTTCCCTGATTATTATATTTTTTAATAGAGATTTATCATTCTTCTTAACAGAATTAAGTGCCATGACACGTTGCCAATAAAAAAGTGATTGTCGGGGTAATATATTTATTAAATGCATGCTATCTTGTGTACTTGTAACTTCATCTGAACTACGCAAATAATGAGCAGAATTCTGAAATCTTAATTTTTAACAATGAAAAAAATTACGCTACTTGATATTTGTTTTTAAAAAAATCCGTAAAAGATTTGAATTTAATTACAACAATGAAAAATCCATAGAAAATTATGCATATCCATAGATATAATCCTAAAATTTGTCAAAACTAAAAAAAATGCAATGATAGTTAAATTAATGTAATAAAAAGATATATTTTTAAATTTTAAAATCATTTAAAAGTTATTTTTTCTATAATAATATTTTCATAAATTATTCTTGAAACCTACTAAATCTTTCAAATTTATTAACATTCTAAATGAAATACCCCTCCCCTCACCTAAAAAAAGAAATCTAACTGTGCGGCAAATTTCCAACCTACAATATATATTTTCAAAAGTTATGTTAAAGGTATTTCAAAAGTAAATGCAAGTCAAACTGATTGGTCTGTACACCGAAAACAGTGGAATATATATAGATGCTTGTTAACCTGTGTTATTAGTTAAGTTTAATTTTTCTCTTACCTGTGGTACAAATGCCAAAATAATAGCATATTTTCATTTACATTCAAACCAATATAGTTAAGAGACCACGGTTGCTGTTATAGTAACTTCAGAATTTAATGAAATACTGGAAATCAGACCTATTCTAAATGCAAATTGGAATATTTCTGCTATTAATTCATTCGGCAATTAATGTACTTGTCATTATTTCAGAAGTACCAGGAAGAATACAGTTTAATAAACATTTTTCAGTCACAATTCACATTTCGAGCGAAAAAACATATTCCATGATTCGGTGTATGATATAGTAAATGAGATTAATCTTAACATATGCAGCAATTTTTTTTGCTGCAAATTTTCAGCTACACTGTGATTAATTTAATTAAAAACGCGAGAAATTTGAATAAAAGAGATTAAAATAAAATAAACTAATTTCCTTATTATAGTCTTGGAATTATGATTGAAAAAAAGTTTTAAAAATTAGCAAATAAATAAATCACACAATTTTAGGAGGAAAATAAATTTAATTAAAAACATTTTAGGAGGAAAATAAATTTAATTAAAAACATTTTAGGTAGAAAAATATTTTTTTATTCGTGTATTAAAAGGCGGATTTTTAAAATTTAATCTTATTTTCTAATTTTTAGTCTTTAATTTATAATTAATGAATGAAAAATATGTATGGCCATTATTCCTATATAGGACGCTTAATTATTCTTTTGTTACACGACACTTTAATTCAATTTTTTAAGAAATTCATTGCAGACCCTTTTTAACTTTCTAACTGCCTAAGCCTCCTTGGCTGGTGAGGTACGGCAAGCAGGTGGATTTAAAAAATTGTTATTGACCTAGTTCCAAAGAAAAAAATTATTAAAAAATGCAAATTCAAAATTTTAAAAATACGAATTTTATGAATTATAGATTTAAAAGAATAGTATCAGCATTTTGTCAAGCATAATTAGTCAAGTATTAGTCTGTTTCATAACGTTAAATTGGTACGGCATTTGATATGCAGTAACATGTGGTAAAACAATCTTGGGTACAAATGTAATGCAACTCAATCATGAGTAATAATAAATATATAATACATATTTACAAAATAAAGTAAAATATTAACCTAAAATAAATAATAAACATGTCAATTAATTTAAAAAGGTATTGAAATGTGAAACTAAATTGATTAAAAAGAGGTGCGTAATAATGTATGCCACAAAGTGCTTAAATCTACTTCTGGAAAAAAAATTAATGAATTGCTGTCAGAATGCATAAGTGTGAAAACTTTTAAAATTCTGTACATCGAGAAATGCATAAAAAATGAACATTGAATTCCAATGCCCTAAACATGAAATAAAAGTGTATAAAAATCCATTCGTTTATCGTTTGGTTAACACCTGCTTATGTAACTCACGCTGAAACATAAACACCAAGTTGTTTGTTTATTTATCAGGAAATGATAATCTTACCAGTTTAATATATTCAGTGTGAGGGTGAGTTTCTGAATTTCGAATTGAAAAGAATTCCTTAAACCGGACACATAGTTCTATGAGGATGGAAAACTCAATGAGAGTTAAATTGATTTACAAAGCAAGGAGTAGCCATCATTATACTTTGTCTTCCAAATAAGGTATTCTTCTCGTGTGCAAGAATACTTCGTTGTTCAACGGTAAGAGCGATCGTGCATTATCCAAATGAGGGCGCGGGAATTATTTATTAACAGAAGATATTATTTTGCACAAAATTTTATTATTATGTATTTTTGTTTTGTTCAATCTCTAGCCATGGGTGTGTATTTGCAAATTAGGTCGGATGTTTATTATCATATACAAAAGCAGGAAAAAAAGTTAGGAAGGTTTGACTTTCTTGAGTTCATCTTTATTAACTTTGGCATGAATAATTCATTAGATTTCTTACTTAATGTTTATTTAATTTGTATATAAGGTTAATAAATTCGGAAACTTAGCTTAGACGAGCAGCTCAAATTGTACCGTAAAAGGAAGTTAAATGGAGTAAGCAAAGTTTTTACTTTCTCGTACAAGCGTTCCTAATAATAAATATTTTAATCGTCAAAATATTCGACTTCCAGATCTTAATGAATCGCCTTGCTTTAGACTTTCACATTTGATAAAATATTTTTATGATTTTTTCCCCTAAATTTTTAAACAACATGAGATGTATGAATGATATTTTATTAAGAGGTCTTTATACCAAAATTATAGGTTTATATCAATTTTTGGGGTAATCTGTCTATAAGAAACAATGTTTGTATATTCATCTACGTACGCGTGAACACGATAATCCAAACGAACAACAAGCTAGATGAATTATCGACTAACAGTGAAAGCTTAACTTATTGAAGCCACTAATAAACTTTATAATTTTGAATTGCTGGCTTTCGCTATTAGCCAATAGAGCACATATATATGCAATATGTTTTGACTCATTTTCACCACACCAAACATGATCTCACATCTCATCGTTCCTGAAAATAAGAAATGAAAATTAGAAACAGACAATTTTGTTATAAAATAGAGAAAAAGAGATATCTGCTATTCAATATTCTACTATAAAAATATATAACTACAAAATAATTCTTTTTTTTTTGGCGTCACATTATTCAAAGCTTTAAGATAATAAGCGTTATTATTAAGGTTTTTCATCATAATAAATATAAAATCTGGGCTTAGATACTTTAATGATAGACTTTTAAGAAATGCATTCATCTAATAACATTTCATTTAGCAATATCAAGTGTAAAAGTTGCAATTAATAAATAATTTCATATAAGATGAGATATGAAATAATCTTTTCAATAGTAATTTTAACTTATGTTATAAAATTCTAATATTTAACAAGGAGGACATTTGTTAATAACTTTATAATCAAAAAATCTTCTAAAATCTAACTATATGAAAATAAATTTCCTTTTTAGTGATTGGTCTTCACTTATAATGCGATTAATATGAGCGCGATTATACATTAGAGAACTAAATCCTCAATATACATAATATACATATAAGACAGCAGGAAGCACCTATTAGTGCAAGATGTTTTAGCATATTTGCTGTATTTAGCATATTTTGTAGGTGTGGTGAATGAGATAATGGATAAGGCGAACACCACTTTAAAAACAAAACAAAGACTATTTCATGTCGACATGAGGAAAGGGATATTGGAAGTTATTGTTAATATTGGCTTTTATACATGCACATGTACAAATTATGGTTTTATCTAATATATGGGATGAAAAAGTTAGTTGGAGTGTTGGTGGTTAAAAGGGGGATAATCACTGAGATTGGAATCTGAGGCTCGAATTCGCAGATTCTCACAATGAAATTACAGAAAAAATTCTAATGTTGCAACTCTCAAGCCATTTATCATACGTTTTTCGTTGTGCATTCTATCACAATTGACCTGTACTTCAACTGGCAATAATAAACTTGAAATTATGGCAATTTTTATCCAATAGTATAATTGCGTCAATCTGTTTGGCATGTGGAAGTATGCACTGAGCAGGCTAACTTTCTCAGAATTAATTGTCCAAAAATGCTGCAAACTATTTTTCAATTTTTGAAAAAATGTTTGATTTTTTAAAATTTCTTTTATCATTACTAGGTGGAAGTACATTGATTATTTTTGACGAAAAAAATGAACAAAAATGAACTTTTTTTAGTATCATTCACTTTTTGTTTAAAAATAAGATATTTTTCTTAAAACATTCAGAGTTCAATCATGATATTTCATAATGATTCAAACCTGACGCTCACCTAAAAAACTATAATATTTAAATTCTTATTTTCTTGAAGACAATGCCTTCAGCTTTTCCTTTCTTTTTCTCTCCCTCCCCCCCCCTTTTTAACCTCGTTTTATCAAATCCGGAAAAATTCTTTTGATAAGGCGAGGTTAACTTTATTTAATTTTTTGCTTTTATCTCTTCTTGGGATTTCAAAAGTCATCGAAGAACTTTCCAGCAATTGTAGAATTTAAATCAATAAATCATGCCTTACTTTATATCTTTTTATAAAAGTACGTGTATCAGTTTTTATAAAGATTCGCCAAATCTCGAATTCGAAATTTTAATGATTACAATACTTTCTCTATACTTATCAATACTAGAAAATAAAAAATTGTATTATTGGTTATAAAATAAAAAGGTGTACCATTACCTCTAAGACAGGATTACTTAAAGTTTTTTTACTTGTGACCCCGTTTTTGATGGAGCAGTGAAACCATGAGTAAAAAGCGATTTAGTGAACCCAAGCACAATATATACTAAAAAGATAACAAATAAAACAATGAAATTAATTAATTTGAAAAATTAATAAGATTTTTTGTATTTTGTGCAGTTTCAATGCAATGTTTCAAACTAAAAGGGTTTACTGCATTGATATCTGTATTAAATGCGCTTGAGAAAAATACTTCTCCAACCCAATTTGAAATGGGATGCTTAATGTAAGAAACTCTGATCTAAGAAAATTCAAAATGATCTGAAAAATATTACATCGCCAAAGCCAGTGGGGATTTAAAATTTATGAATCCATAGGTCTTCAGCTCCTTGTTATTTTTTACTTCTGATTCATATAGGGTAAGTAAAGAGATCCAATTTTCTGAGGTTTAATCCTCTGCATGCGTTTAATACGCAAGAACCCGATAATTGAATATATATTTTAGAAGTCCTTTTCCGACTGTTTGAAATCAAAATTTCTCATAGAACCATAATTATTGTCACAGGATGACATAACAAACTTCGGACTCAAGATTTTGTCGAATCTCCAAGTTTCTGAACCCCCTGTGTTCGAAAACATATTTTTGGAATTATAATTGTTTTAGGCACGATACCTAAAAATATTTTGAGCTACTTTGATAAAATTTAGTATATGAATTTCAGATTAGATTTGTAGATTTGTGTCAAATTTTCAACGAAATCCATTTAGCGGAAGTCTGTCTGCCTGATTATTAGAGTACAAATGAACTCGATAATTACAAAACGCCAGGAACTAGATAAAATTTGGTAGCATCTAAAATATAGATTCTTATCAAATGACGAACCAAAATCTGCCAAAAGATCGACCGTTTGTCTGTACTTTCGCATGAATGGAAACGCAATAACTTAAATCAATGAAATTTGGCATGTGATTTTGTGATTTCAACTGCAGTTCCATAGCGAACTTTGTTATTGTTCAGGAAAAAGACTTCCAAAATACAAATTCTCCAAATGAATCAAAATGCTTGGGATTAGTCATGGCATTGGTGGACAATAGTAATGAAATATAGATCTTTGGCATGATTGTAGTAAAGATCTTTATTTAATTTACCATGCAATCTAGTAAATGCATAAGTACCCGAAAACGAAATTGGTATTTTTGATGCTTCTTTTTCGGCCAAAAATTTGAAAGTAAATTTTCACATAGAATTGCAATTATAGTCACAAAATCATGAAAAAAATTTCATTTAGAAAATATTGCAATCGTCAAAAAGTTCGAAAGTTAGATTTGGACGAATCTCTATGTGTCAGATCTTTCTGAGTCAGAAAACGTATTTTTGGTATTAGCTCTCTATCTATGAATACGATAACTCAAAAACGCTTTGAGCTAGACGAATGAAATTTAATACTTAATCTCTACAGGACGTTTGTAGACTTCTGTAAAATCCATACAGAAGAAGTCCGAATATACCTTTACAAACAGTAATTAATAAAGAACTATAAAATTTACTATTGACTACTTGGTTCACATATTTTACATCTAAAGTGTATATTCGCACCAAATTTAAAGCAAAATGCATCAAGTGGTTGACCGTTTCTTGGTCTGTACTTTCATAAATATGTAAGCGCGATAACTCAAAATGTATGAACATTTTTTACGTGATTTTAAAGATTGTAATCTAGTTCTGCTTTAAAATTAGGTTTAAATCGGACTTAAAAAAGGCATCCAAAACTCTCATTCTGTTTCTTTTATTCGCATTCCAGCGATTAATCACTAAACAAATCGCCGAAGATCGCACTCTAACAAGCGCTTTCGTGACTGTTATTCGGCAACGGTATATGGTTCAAAATACAGAAATACATTTATTAAAGGATATTCAGGAAAGTGTAGAGGGCACATCTCCCATTAGCTAAGCTATTTGGTTTCTTCAGTTAAGAAGCTTGCAATTAATGATATGATGCAATTAATCTATGGTTACAGAGTACAGAGGAGGATTAATTCACATTATGAACATTTTCATGAAAGAGTTTTGGATAATGTACACAAGAAAAGTGACACTATATGCGGTATTCAGGACTATACTGACTACATGAGATATTTGGTTTCTTCTATTTAGAGTGTTTTCTATTTTAGATATCATGCCATTGAATCTTTGGTTACTAAGTATAGTGGGTGGTCAGTTCAGATTATAAACATTTTTTATGAAAGATTTCTTGATAATGTACACAAGGAGAAGTGAAGTGAAACTATATGCGATATTTTTCGAGTGCACTAATGTTTGGATAACGATTCAGGCTATCAGATGAAAATGGAAATCCAGGTTAAAAAGAAAAGCGAAGGTAAGATGAATGATCTCATGTACATTTAAGTAGAGTTTCATAACGAACAAAGATAAACTCACGAATGAAAATCGAAGTTTATACGTCCACTGATGTTCAGAGGCAATAATATGATAATTACGCACATCACTGCTAAATTAAAAAAAATAATTTCCGTTCTTTGAATTCTTATAAGCTCTTTTTAGAACATTTTGTTAAAAAAAATTTATATAATGATCATCTATAAAGAATGGCATGTCAATAACTTCTGCCGCCATTCAGAGTAAAAAAATATGTGCATGATAGTTATTACATATTAATTAACACAGTAAGAATTTATAAATTTTTAAACTAAAATTTTGAAAGAAATTCCAGTGAAAATTGAATAAATTCATTAAAAGTGTATTGTAAATTGGTGATTAGTTGAAGACATCATCTTTGAAACGATAACGTTCGTTTACCATCACAGTATCGATAGTTAAAATTTATAGAAATTATTGTAAATGATTTTTCACAAACATTCTGTTGGATCATGTTTAATGATTGGAAATTTACTAGAATTGTTTAAAAATAATGCTTAATTTTATTAATTTTAAATAAAATATAACCCATTTATTGCTTTGGAAGAAAACTAAATAATTCACTGACCGTTTTAATTATTATAATTCAACATGTATCTATCCCCAAGGGAACCTTGAACTCTCGTTTCCAATAAATCTTGCTGAAACTTAAATTTATTGACGCAATTTACCATTTAAAAAATATATCTAATTTTCTCATATTTCATAAATATATCAGTGACGTTCAAAAGATTACCAGTAACATTTGTTGGTGGTGGTGGGGGGGGGGAGGACAGGTGATTTTTCTGAGAATGCTAGAAAGCAGGTGCTAATCAGGAAAATAAATAAGAGTTGAGTATATGATCAAACAGCACTGGGGGATTTATATTTCGAAAGATAATTACGCATTTTCATTTGACTATAAAGATTTTTTCATTAAATGGATAAAATTTTAATCTCTATCTTTGCATAAAATATAGTTGGTATTACTTTAAGTTTATTTATAGCAGATAAATGTTCTTGGCTTACATCGTATCGGTGCTGTTAAATCAAAATGTCTAATGGCAAATTTACGAAGCATTATATTTAAGCCAAAATAGTTTCATAGATTTTCTGCATTTACTTTGAAATTGTTGTACAATTGTTACGACATGCCATATTTAGTTTATACAAAATGCATAAAATATCATATATAACTAATGTTTCCAATTATCTCAAATTTTTATATATTTTATTGTATGTGCGAACATTTTGATATAACGGTATTTTTGTGATTTCATATAGCGATTATATGAAATAATTTAAATTGAAATATTGTCGATTATAAAGATTGAATGTTAAAAAAATGTTTCATAAGAAAGTCGTTTTTTAAGTTTAATATTCATTTTGAACATTTGCGAAGGTTATTTCGATGCAGACATCGCAATTATGAGCCGGAATACATATATATAAAAAAATCTGCATTCCAATTCCTATATTCAACACTCTAAAGAACCGACACTTGACTTAACTGCTATAAATTTTCTGAGCTTGAGTTTCACTCTTCTGAAATCAGGTAACAATTTAGATACATTGACTAATAAAAAGTTTAACGAGAATTAGGTCAAGTTCAAAAATATGTGAATAATTGGATAAAAAAATTTTAAAAAAAATAAGAAAGTGGTGAGTAATTGATTATTTTTTTAAAAAATTCTGTCCAATATTTTTATAACATAAGAAACAGGCAATAAAAATTTTCGCTATATTTCTTTTCTTTTAATGAGACCAACTTACAAAAATCGGGTGGAAGTTACGATATTTTGGACACTTGTTATTTAAGAATATTGTCTAGCTATCAAAACAGTACCAAGTTAATTGAAATTGTTTTTTTTCTTCGTAAACTTATCAATTCAGAAACTTGACTGACTACCTTCTTAGTAATGTTTTATTGTGTTTTAATATTTAATTGTTTCGTATTTTTTTCTTATAATTAAACTTATCTTATCCTACGAATTTTCAGTGTTGATAACAAGCCCATTAACAAAATCCTTAAGGCAATAGCGTAACGATGGGAGACAAAAATGATATAGATTTTCTACTCCATTGTTTAGAAGACGAAATTAAAGAAAAAAAATCTGACGTATTTTCAATTAACGCAAATTGTTATTGTGATATGTGCATTCGCAAATATATGCAAAGACAGATATTCTTAAGCCATTTAATTCGTGAAATCTATAAATAACACACACACACACACACACACACACACACACAGAGAGAGAGAGAGAGAGAGAGAGAGAGAGAGAGAGAGAGAGAGAGAGAGAGAGAGAGAGAGAGAGAGAGAGAGAGAGAGAGAGAGAGAGAGAGAGAGAGAGAGAGAGAGAGAGAGAGAGAGAGAGAGAGAGAGAGAGAGAGAGAGAGAGAGAGAGAGAGAGAGATTTTAAAATCTAATTCAAAATTTTATCTTAATTTCGCCCAAATTAACTTCATTCTAAAATGTTCTCTTATTTCCTGATCTAATTCCACGTTTTTTATTTATTTAATTAATTTTGCACGAGCTCTATAAAATTACAAGTTCCGCAGGTTCTCACGCCCTGAGCGAAGGGATATAAATCCTTAAAGTTTCAAACGTTCTTTTAAAGATATCTAAATTTCCCTATCCTAAATATATAAGTCAAAGAAATCCTTATCAAAATCTCATTGTAAAAACCATGGAAGGGAAAATTTCGGTCTCTTTTGCTCTTGTGTTGCGATTTAGACTGACATATTTCTTATCGCTATTTATCTGTACAAATTATGTCACCCGGGATGAAATAAATCGAATTTTTAAAATTGCCACACACGCACACAATAAGTTAATTAGTGTTTTTATTCCATGAAGTGTGACTTGTCAATGTGTTCAGTAAAAGATATAACGCAAATTATTTTCCACTTTTTGTTTGGTAGAACACAAATCGTTGCAGTTTATAGTACAATCAAGGGAGGCATACAAAGGCACTGATTATCCATATTTTCATTCTTAAACATGTGCACAAGTTAAAGGTTAGGAATAAACATAAAAAAATGGAAAATGATAAAATAAATGAATGAAGTGTTTAAGTGTTCGTTAAAATTCTGTCTTATGTACTTTTTAGTTTAATCTATATGATGTTTTAAAAATAAGTTCCAAATTAGTGAAAATTTAATGATCAGAAGCTTCATATTAATTGCAAGATCTGATTTTCAATATTCTATTGCAGATTGAAATAAATATATTTATCCCAAAATTGAATAATATGACATCAGTCTGCCACCATGTTATTTTTTATTAAATAATTTAATTTAATTCTCAAATTTTAATCAAATTTTATTTTTTGCTGAATTTTATTTCTCAATTCTTATACATATAATATATTATATATTTATATTTATATAATGTAGATAATAGATTTTAATAAATATTCCTAATTCCGCATCGATCTTTTGAATATTATTTTGCGTTTAACGCCGCGTTATCATTCGCACCCATGTTATGGAAAAGGACGGATTTCCAACTTAACAGCTGTCAGGCTTCTGGGCTGAGACATGATGCAGGAAAGCCGATAGTAAAATTATAAAAAACCTGGTTGGAAAAACTGTCAAAAAATCCAAATTTTATAAATTATAAAATATTATGACTGCAGTGTTTACTTACAGCGAATTATTAAAATCAGTATAAAATAAATTATAATAAATTACTTGTAATATACTTTAAAAACAATTATTAATGTTAAGTTTTAATTGGCAGATCTTGTAAAATAATAAATTTTGATGTTATATTTATTTTATGATCTTATTTTGATTTATATTTTTTATTCGATTTTAATTATTAATTAATAATCATTTTTATGTTTTAAGTTTATTCTTTTTTTATAATCTACCACAATAATTAATTAAATGTTTTCTCGTACATAAGAAAATCGTTAAAAAAATTAGAATTATTAATTTTTCCTTTTTTTTTTTCTTGATTAAACATATATAAAAAAATAAAAACAAAAGTACACATTTTTACAGCTACGAAAATTAAACTAAATTAATCATTTATATGTGATTTTATGTTTAATTTAAGTGGAAAAATTTATTAAAATGTGAAATTAAACAAATCGATTATTAAAAGATTGGGCCTTATAATATGCACTATCTAAGACCACAAAATGCCTAAATTCGCCCCCCTGGATATAGATTCCAGATGACCTAAATTTCGATTTATTGCAATTATATACCATTCTCCCATAGTTGAAGCATCCTTGGTAAATTGAAGTATCCCTGGTTCACTTAATTTAACTATAATCACTTGTATTTCGAATGAATTTTCTGTTCTAGAGAATTATGTAAATTGTGTTACATATGCTTTAAAAATATCAAAATTAACAAATCTTTCAGTTTCAGAATTTACATAAAAAATATTTCACATTCATTCTCTTATTAAATTAAAAAACTTGTATTAAATTATCCTCACTTATCTATTAAAAAATCTTATATAAAATTTATCTGAACAGAAACTATTCTTCTTATCTTTTCATAGAAAATGCCTTATTTCCCGATTTAGCACTCTTCAAGGTGCCAGAAAAATAATAGCGTAAAAAGAGGCAACTGTTTATCGCAGAAACCATTTTCTTTAACTACGACTTATTTCTATTAATAATAAAGATGAATGTATATGTGCACTGTAAAGACAAACCTGTAAAACTGCAGCTGCTATATTTGACACAAATATACTTCAGAAAGTAGCAATGCGTACTCGCAGAGATATTTTTTAAATGTAATTAGAATTTTTATTAATTAAAAATTAAGACATTCTGTTATTTTATGGGTAAAAAATATTATTTCACTAAATTAATGTTTGCACCATTTTAAACTGTAAATAATGGAATTTTTGATGATGCCTACTTAATTGCTTTGAAATTTGCCCTTACTTCAGCAATTTTTTTTTTTTTTTTTTTTTTTTTGCACAATTTTTAACAATAGATTTTATTGTTGAACAGAAATTCAAAGCACTTTCAGTGCTTCATCAAATATTACACTGCGTGATTTTCTTCCATTGTTGAAAGCTAATGAAGAAGAATTCTGTTTGATATCTGTGTAGTTTTCATTAGGAATTAAAAGAAAAAAATGAAGATACAGATACGCGAAAGTTAAGATAGATGAACCGAACAGTTACGTTTTTAAAGCACTGTGATGTCATAGGACTTGTACATATACTCAATGAATAAGAGCACCAGACTATTAAAATAACACGGCTTTATTGTCTGTTAAAATTTAATACTTGAAAATTCTTTCGTGGGAAAATCATAAGCAATAGTCTATGTAGTCGAAGGCAGCTAGGATTAAAGATGGGCAGACCAAACAAAGAAAGTGTTATTAACGATGGGAATATGAAAGTAAAGCATTTTAGTAAATTTATTGACAGTATATACTGAAGAAAGCCGGGTTTGTTTCTCTTTTCAAAATAAATCTTGACAGTCATTTTCATAACCGTTAAGAAGTTCGATTATCTGCCTAGTTTTATCAATTCATATGAAAATTTGCTGAGTAAACATTTGCTGGGAGATAGTACAAGTATTTTGAAAAACAATCATTCGTCTGCGGCAAAGGTTTTTGAGAGCCCGCACTGTGTGATACCTGAGTGAACTTTAAACCCGACGCCATCTGCGCCGCTCCAAACGGTCTCTCCGCGTCGATTGGCGAGCGAGGCGAGCCAATGAGGGCTTTCCCTTCCGCGTCCCTCGTTACAGAGGTCACTACAAAACGTGATTTCTAGGTTTGCTTTATTTGGCAGTTTATCGCTTAAAGTTTGATTTTTATTACTTTTCCTTAATCCAATGAAAACTTTTTTAGAAGGAATTTCACTGGAAGTTTCAATACAAAATATAATAAATAAAGAGAAATAATCAAATAAAAGGCAAAAAAATCACCAAATTATAAAACAGTGACAGCTTATATCAATATTTTTCTAAAACGACTTCGCTATTTTCACAGACATTTTTAACACAATTTTAACTTTAATTAAGATTTCTTATAAGCTCTGTAACTTATTTGGTCATAGACTGTTGCGAATTTCTGCTTAAGCAGAGCAGGGCCACCTGGGGTTGAACGGATCACACGCAGATCGATTGGAACACTGCTATTAGTCTAATTATCAATAAATAAATTCATAAAAAATTCGAATTATCTGCATTAGGAAATAGTGTGACTAGATTATGCGTTTACTTACAATTAATAAAAGTATTATACAATATAGCGTAATTAATTATTTCTTTGTATTATATTGGAATACTATTATTTTTCTGTATATATTATATTCCCTTACACATGTCCTGAGAGATAATTTTTAATAATATATTTATTAGAAATTACTTTCTTATAATCTGTCATAAAAATATAATTCCTTTATTTGTAAATAAGGTTGTAATTACATGATTATTATGGTTAATTTCACGAGAATTTTAATGATTTTTTTTCATTACATACGAAAAAAAAAATGTAATTTCACAAAATTATTAAAATAAAAAAATAATTAAAAGAAACCATTTAAATTCGATTAAGTTAAAAATGTGTTAAAATTTAAAATCAAATGAAAAGAAGGAAACTGAAAAATGGCTAAATCTGGCAGTAATCTGAAGATAAATAGTCTTAATTTTGCAAGAAAAATTAAAGATTTAAAATGTAAATAATTAATTAAAAGACTATCTTTTAATTTTATAGCAATGATAACGGGCCAGTAAAAATGCATTGAATACCATTGCAATGTATGTTTTATAATTTTTCTTTCTGAGTATAAATCCAATAAGTAAAATAAAGAAAAGTATTTTGTAAAATATATTTAGAAATAAAAAAAATATTAAATTTAACATCATTAAAAAAACTTATTTTTAATTAAAAAAATAATAGAAATGTGATAACAGTGCAAAAATACGCATTAATAAATATCAATTATACACATTAATAAATACGGAAAATACGAATTAAGGAGGAAGAAAACAATACGATTTTCATAAATTTTAAATTTAAATCTAATTAAAGTTTTAGAAAAATACTTTCTTGGCAAACATTATCTACTCAAGAAGTAACTATTTGTCGAATTTGATAGCTCTGTGTTCAACTATCTATCCTATAAAGCGTTTTGAATGTTCTTTTTTTTTCTTTTTTTTTCTTTAATGAATTCGGTTGGCAATCAAACATGATTAAATATAGAGCTGAAATGCATTACAAATTTTTCTTCAAAATTAACTTGTTCATCTTTTATAAGTTTTTAATATAAATTCTTGCACTCACAGTAGATCAATTTTTTCTGTAAATTTCATTGCAAAATAGTATGAAAGCCTAAAAGAATAATAGTGTAAATTCAATTCATGTGAAACACATTAAATGCCTACCTTTGGAATCCGTAGCGCATTTCGAAGGAAGGAAAATAGTGTGACATCGTAGAAGTACGTAAGGCAGCATGGAGTTATTCGATTACGTGAATTTTTATATTTATCATAGTACTTACGTCATATGATTTGATTATATTTTATTTAGAAATAGTATCCTTTAGAGAGATATTAATAATGAAGCTTCATCAAAGAAAAAAAGCCATTGTTCCTAAATATGTAATTTGTGCATTAAATAAAACCATTCAGAATTAAGAAACATTATTTAGAAATTACATTATTTAGAAATTGTAGCTTAAGTCTTATTAAGGAAACATTATTTAGGATAATGTGAAGACATTATTTAGAAATAGTATTCTTTCTATATATTTCCTGCATTCATAAAGATCACTGTGCGGGGTAGAAACATTATTTAGAAATAGTATAATGATATAATGAATATTAATAATGAAGCTACATCAAAGAAAAATAGCCATTGTTCCAAAATATGTAATTTATGCATTTTTTTTTAAAAATGTGTCTCAACAGCAAAAATGTTAATTATTGTAACAAATCGGGATGATCTTAAGTGAACAAATCTTATAATTAATATTTGAAATAAGTAGTTATATATTTTTTCATTTTAGTAACATTTAATGCAGAAAAAAAATGATTTTCATAAATTAGCTAAGAAAACATTTCACCATTTTTGTAATTTGAATAGTTTTTACTTTTTCGTATATGTAATGTGCATTCGTATATGTACATTTTTACAAAAATGAGAAAGTATTATATTCTTCAAAAAATCTGAACTCGAGATTTTGACGAATTTCCTCGTTTAAAGTACAGTCTTGAGTTCGAAAACATATTTTTGTTATTATCCAGATTTTGTTATTATCCAGTTTGTTAACATAATTCACAACTGCTTTGAATTAGACGAACACATTTATATAATACTATCAAAATCAACTCTTTACACTAAATTTGCAGATTCCTGCCACATTTTAAAAGAAATCCATTCAAAGGGAGTCTGTATGTCCGGTTGCACAATATAAATTAACATAATTTCAAAACAAAAAGAACTAAATGGGGGAAATTTGATATCCAGAATTACACATAAAATAAATATATATCATGTATCAAATAAATATGTATTCAATTAGGAATCAAATCCGTCATAGGATTGACCGTCTGTCGGTCTCTACCTTCATAAGATCGTAAAGATGATAACTCAGAAATACAATGACTTAAATATATGAAATTTGGTATATAATTTTATGACTACAACTTTAGTTCTGAGTCAAATTTTGGTTGCAATATGTCGGGGGAAAAAAAAAGTCCAAAATTCACATTCAGTTTTCTGTTACTTGCGTTAACCGCATCCTAAAGATCGTACGTGAATTATATCTTTCATGATTATTATTCGTCAATTTTATACAGTTAATAATACACCAGTACAATTATTAAAGAGTAAAAGAGAAAGTTTCGGTGAGACCACTTCCGTTGGTTTATTTTGGCATACTATCTTTAAATTGCGATATGGCTGGCCCAAATACGTATAAAAAGTTCGACAGGGATTGGATCTATAGTTACATGATTTAACACGATTTTTTTTTTCTTATAAAGCATGCGTTAATAAAAAAAATCTTAAAATTTTGATTAGATTTTCAATAAAAAATTTATTTAAATTTAAATTTTTTTTTCTCGGTAGCATATTATTGTGCAAAAAACTTTTTTAACACTGCTTAAAAATTAAAAAAAAAAAATAGCTTTTAGAGGGATGAAATTTATTTCCGTGCAATTTTTTCTTCAATTTCAGTTAATATTTCAGAATATTTCTATTTTATATTTATTTTGCAGCTGTAGTTTTCAGTGCTTTAATGACTGCATTTATATACACAAAAGTTTTAACGATATTAAATATATTTTTCTGAACATATATCGCTGCTTCTTATTTAAGAGCAAAATTGAAACAAAAGTCGAATAAAATATGTGAGGATATATGACGATACATCATTTAACAATTGAGAACATGCAAATCATTCTATACTCATATTTTTGAGGGGCTGAAATATCGCATTTCCTTTGTTTCTTTTTCTTTATTGAGATAATACTTAACAAAAATACATTTAATTTATATTTAATTAAATAGAAATTTAACTGTCGATGCGTAAAGAATATTTTTAATTGTCTTATTCCTGAAATATTGTGGATTACAAACGTTTCTGATACAATTTGATCTTGACATTAAGCCACTGTTTACACTAAGCAAACACAGAAAGTAAATATAGTTATTTGATAGCTATAAATGTAAGATATCCATTCTGTTTTTATATATATTCATTGAATTTGCTGAATAAACATATAACGAAGAAAATCTGACATGAAGAATTTCGAAAAATGTCAAATGTATCTTTGACTACTATATAATTTTCAGATTTTTATTATTCTGACGTATTTTATAAAATTTCATTGCCCATAATCATAAAACAATATTTTTCTATTCTCTAACATCAGAAAGTTTGTATATGTTATTATACAAAATTTTAGAAAGGCTATTTTACCTACAAAATGGCAGAAAATGTTTATACGTATGGAATATATAAATATATTCCATTATAATATGTACAAAAATGGTTCATTTAAGCTAAAATATATTCAAATAATTAAAGTTAATCATCAATTAAATGATAATTCTGAGAATAATTTTGTTTTAATATCAGCTAGATACTAATATACGAAATCTTTCGTCAAAAATTTGTGGAATAAAAAAATACAAAGAATAATTAATTCTAGAATTAATCAGTTAATAAATAAATACGATAAAATTTAATTATAAATTTTGGTTTCTGCTTTACTTAAAATTACATAATTCAATTTAAGCTTGAAATAGAAAATGTAATTACTTTGGAATTATTTTTTTTTAAAATTACGCAAAAAATTGCAGTATTTCACTTAAGATAAATTAAATTATTTCACATACAAAAAAAAAGATTTTAAAATTTAATCATTAATTAAATTATTTTTTTTAATAATAATAATTTTGTTGCAATATTATTCCTGTTACAATAAAATTTGAAAAATTTTCTAAAATATTCTTCTATTAATATTTTTACATACCAAAATTATCATTTCAAAGAAAAAGCAAAAGTTTTTCGAAGATGCAAAAATATTTTCGATATATTTATACAATTCTTATATAAATATTTTAAATTATCCTTTTTTAAAAAGGAGTGATATATTTATAAATATTTCCTGTTTCTAAATGTCATGTTTATTTGTTTTTAGCATATAATGTTTTCTAACAAATTATTTTTGCATACTTGGAAAAATAATTGATTTCTTTCTAGTATTTAAATTATCATTCAGTGAATACAGGAAATTCACGGATATATTTAATTCGTGAACAAAATAGTTACACTCATTAAATTAAAAAAAAATTCATTTAATGTTTCCGAATTAGAAAACCTAATGGCTTGAGTATAATGTTTCATCTGAAGAATTTAAACAGGAAGATAATTTGCTTGCGGTTAAGAATAGCTAAAACGCATGTAAAAGTGCTAGCTTGAATTGTTTTTCCCTTCTGTAAATTTAAAAGGTGTAAAAGCGATTTACTTGCTACCAATTACAGCTGTTATCTTTTTACACTTGTTTCAGAAATGACGAAAAGAAATAAGGAAAATATTCTGTAGAGATGAAAGCTTTACGCGCTGTTAAACATTTCTGTTTGGGGGAAAAAATAACATGATTTATATCTAAATAAAACGCAAAGAAAATGCAAATTAAGTTGAAGTAATGCAAATAAAGGAACTCGAGCATTACCGCGGTCTGATATTTTGAATCTAAATGCGTAATCGTTTAAAAAAAAGATGGAATGTTATTAAATAGTTGTAACAAGCGAACTATTGTTTTACTACTATACATTCCATTGTCATATTTTTTCTTCATTCTTTTTCTGAGTTTTTGAATCCAGTGAACTTTAAAAGAATTGGATGATTTTAAATTCCATTACTGTATTAAGAATAAAAAAATCACTGTTGATGTTAGTTTATTTTAATTGAATTAAATATTAAAGTAATTGCTTTCCATCTACATTGCTGGTATAAAACCTGTTTCATTCTATACAATATTTATTCCAATCTTAAACAATTCCACCCATAATTTTATATTTATATTTTTGTTTATCTTTATACTGTTTGCAACCAAAAAAGATATAGCCAAACGATTGGGATGAAAAAAAAATTAATGTTAGCCATTCATGAGATTCAAACTTGGACATCTGAATTTTTAAAGAAGTATTTTTCTTTAGTTTCAAAATGCGAATTATTCTTTAAAATGTAAACGAATTTTTGTATATAGTAGTTAAATTGAAAATTCTTTTTTGAAAGCGAAGATCAAAAATCAGTTATTATTTTTGTCTACATTCATTTGGAGATCTTTTCAAATATTTGAACAAATCTGAATTTAAATGGCGGCAGTAAATTTGTGTTTTTTTTTGGTTCTATTATTTGGATATCCTTTACATTATGAATCTTTTGGCTGAAGCTTTTGTCTTCATTCAAAAATTTTAGAATATTTTCTCTTCAGAATTTCAAAATGAAAAAAAAAGTGGTTTTTAACAAATTTTATTAAATATTTTGCATTTTTAACACTAAAGCTACCACGAGCGGGTCAAATGACCGCTTCCAATGGCAATTCCAATGTATCGGTGAAATGCCGGTAGGTTTAGTGTTAATAAAATTCTTATCAATTTCAAATTGCAATTCGATAATTGAGATTTTCTGCCAAATTCGGCATGCAAATAAATAAAATAAACAAACAAAAAAGTAGGAAGCTCTGATTTAATTTAGAACAAAAAATAATACTTTTTATAGAAAGTACATTCTATTAATTTGTCATTATTTGAAATTTTGAAAATGATGGAGCAACATATAAATATAAATAAAATAAAAAATACTTAAAGGTAACAGTCTATGATAGCTTACAATTGTTCTACTAAATTATATTGGGTTATAATAGTTTAAGCATGATTTTATAAAATTTATTTTTTTATAAAATAAATAGTTTTAAGAAAAAAAAATTAAAGGATAATTAATTAAAAATAAAAGGATATTTCATCTCCGTGCAATGTTTTAATACGATAATGCTCATCATTTTATTATTTGAAAATTGAGATTACATGTGGTATGAAAATATAATGTGGCAAATTACCCAAACTGCGCTGTAAAAAATATTTAAAATTTTAATCAGGATTTCAGTTGATGATTAATCAAAAATTTTAAATTTTTCTCCAGTAACTTAACCATCTATTATTGCACAAAATCTATTTTACATCACAATAAAAAAAATTACTTTTTCAAAGATAACAGTCTTATTTCTTGAGAATTCACCAATTTTTGTAAATTTTAAAAAATATTTTCAGGAATATTTTACAATTTTTGCTTTGTCATAGTTAGTTGATTTATATTCATTCATATTGCAGATGTGCTTTGCGTTCATATTATCACGGATATAAATTTAAATTTTTAACAAATTAATTTGAAAACTAAATAAAAATCTAATAATAATAACTAATATAAAGAATTAATCTATTCAATGAAATACATTAAAAATTTAATAGAAATACTCGAATCAAACCTAAAATAATATTATGCTGAGAAGTTCAAGATTTTTTTCCTCGAATCATTCTAACATATTATATAATATATTGAACATGTGATCCGTAAGATAAAAATATTTATACTGTTTGAATTAAATAGCTTCAGAAAAAGACAGTATTAGGTTAGAAAGTTAATACTATCTTTTATAGAAGTAGAAAAGAAAGACAGTTAAATTTGTACTTTAGGAAGCTAATACTATACTTTAGGAAAGATAGTGTAAGCTTCATTTCCTTTATCAGTTTAATTTCATTATGTCCTATTTTAAAAGAGCACTAGGGCTATTTTGGAAGAAGCCTCGTAATTTTTAACCGCATTCGGATGGTGGGGTCAGTACTTGAGCAAGTGCCCCCTTTCCAAGCTTTCGCGCTTCATCAGTGTGAAGGCTTTTAGCCCCGCCGGATTTAGCGTGCACAAGGGTCCCTTTACACGGCGGTTCTTCGGTAGAATCGTATTTCAAGCCTGGAACCCTCCGACCAGAAGACGAGATCTTAACACCAGGTCACAGCGGTCCTCTCTTTATCAGATTTATCGACAGCTTAAAATCAAATTTAATTTAGGAATTATTCTATAAAAATGTTTGTATTTATTTATTTTTGAAATGCTTAAAAGCCTAGTTTTGGTTTTTCAAAAGAATTCAAGAATGTAGTCATTTTTCTAACACACACATGCACAAACATCCATTCGATGCTTTCTAAGGTAAATAAAATTAAACGCAAAATCCGGCTAAAATTTCAGAGCCACTTTCGGTTACCAACTTCTTTAATCGCATTTTTTTTTTTCTGATTGGAAAAAAATAATCAAATTATGCGGAAAGAAATCAATTATGATAGGTTGAAGGATTTTAAAGCTATCATATCAGATAAAATATGAATTTTTTTTTTTAGGTTACATTGAACGATTCGGAAAAGATTCATTCGATTTTATTCGGTTCGATCAATAGAATTATTCGATTTCTTTCCACCAAAGGGATTAGTTTCAGGTCACGAGTAGCATGAGATTCCTACTAATTTAATTTGACGATTATATTACTAACATCTCCTGCAATCTTAAGCTTTAGGGTTTTTTTTTGTACAGCAGAAATGATATAATAAAATTATAGTTTATTAAAAAAATGATATTAAATTTTATTTAAAATCCGATCACGTCCTCTAGTGTTTCAGTTACATGTTTTAGCGTAATCTGAAAGATATGCAACATCTCTTCTTTTGTTTCAGTCTTCTTTCTTCTTAACTTTTTTATTTTCAATGAATTATATAAATTCTTATGTAAATAATCTTATTATCATTTTTTTAGATATAACCGGGTGAAAAAATTTGATCATTGTTCAAGCTTATCCTTCTAATTAAAATGGAAAGGATAATCTGCACGGGATAGTGCTTTTTAATGCTACATTATTATATTTTTTCACTGTTTTTTTTAAAATTTAAACTCTGTTGAAGGAAAATACAATTTATAGATTTTAAATTTCATTTTTTTAGAGACAATATTTCATGCATAAAATTTTTTTGGAAAACACAGTGAGAAGCTAAATTCACTTTTAAATCATGACAATTTTTTTTTCTTGCTCAATCTTAATTTAAACTGATATTTTTTCATTTTCCTGTTTTTACACTTTTAAAGAGAAAATTGCCCTTTTTATTCTCAAGTTATACACTTTTTCTTCATTAAATATCATCTTAAGTATTATTTCCAACTCGATCTTTTAGAATCAATATCTTATATGAGAATGTGCCTGTAAAGTTTAATTATCGCGATAGATTTTCACTGCATAAATTTTGTAAAATATTCAACACATTTCCTATCGAACTTGATATTTTTTAATATGTCGTTTGCTGTTTTTAGGATCAAATGTCTATACTTTTAAAATCTAAATGTGTTTTTAATTTCTTTTTTTTTTTGGAATTGAATGAATTCAATTTACACTTTTCTAATTATTTTTAATGTTTTAATAATTGATTATATTCGGTTTTTGAAATTTTATGTTTTTACGATTGATTATATTCCATTTCTAAAGTTCATAAAGCGCTTAAATTTTTTTTTTTTTAAGATTGAATGTATTAGACTTTATGTTTCTTGTACAAAAATATTTTTAGGATTCAAAATTCAGAACTTTCAAATTTTTAACGCGTTTATTAATGTTTTTAGAATAACTGTATAAGTTTAAATACTTAATGTTTTATAACATTCGTATCATTTACGACTTATGGTTTTTATTTTCCATGTATTTGCTGTTCATATTGTGATTCTCTCTGTAAGTAAGTTTCTTCTGTTTTGTGCATTTTCTTTTAATAAGCAAATACATTTAAGTTAGCGAATCTAAAAAAAAGTACTTGTTTTAAAGAAGTCCCCCAATGTAATTAGATAATATGGTAAAGTTAAAACGACAGTATTTTCAACTCAATACTTTTATTGTATCAAAAAATACCTTAATTTTTTATCCTTCCAGAATTATTATAATTTTAAATTGTTTTTGAATTTTGAATTTTCCGAAAAAAAATATATAACTAGATTTTTAGTTTGCTACGTACTTTCTTTGTCTTTGATCACATAGAACATATGTTGCCATATGGATCTTCATAGATTATTAGGAAAATAAGAATTGAATAATTTTTCATTTTCTTTTAAATTTATAGAACAATTTTATTTATATTGTTATTCTATATAAAAGTTCATATAGTCACAAAAATAGTACTAAAAATAAAAGCATCAATTTTAAGACATCAAATTTTGAACTAAAAAAAACCCTGGAATTTTTAATTCTGGAAAACTGGCTACATTACTTAAGTATATATTTCTGACTTTTAAATTGTTGAGAACACACACAAATTTCTTTGCTTTGATAACATAGAACATATGCTGCCATATAGACATTCATAAGTCACCAGGAAAAAAATTGAATATTTTTTTCATTTTTTTTAAAAAAAATTATAGAATAATTTTACTTATACTGTTTTTATATATAAAAACTCACATAGTCACAAAAATAGTACAAAAAATAAATGCGCCATTCTTAAGAAAAACAAAAGAAAATAGACATATACAAGATACAAAAAAAAAAAAAAAATCAAATTTTGAAATAAAAAAAAAAAACTGGAATTTTTAATTTTGGGAAACTAGCTATATTATTTAAGTATAAATTTCAAACTTTTAAATTATTGGGGGCGTACATAAATTTATAAAATCTCATGTTAATTAAATTTAATTATAATATTTAAAAATAATTGAATTAAGTTAATATGTATATTTTGTGAATGTGCCTAATTACACTTTTATCAATTAATAATAGTATTTATTCTTAGATCAGGGATAAAAAGCAAATCTGAGGTATATCATTTTTGCACTACTTTAAAATTAAAAAAAAAAGAAAGATTTTTAATGACTTAATTTTTATTTCCATATATTTCTTCTTTAATTTTAATAAACATCTTTCTGATAATACAATCTTTTAAGTATATTTTACAATACTTCTCACTGTTTTAGTGACTTGATTTACACTCATAATTGTTAAATACATTTCTTGTGAACACATTATCACTGTTACATAATTAGAAACAAATTTTAAAAATAAAAAATATATTGCAGGTAGATGAATAAGTCAAAAGCATTATGATGGTTTTTTTAAACTAGCAATTCCAATCTCTTTTTAAAACCTTTTTTTTTTAAATGCCGAGATTCTCAATATTAGGATCTTTATTAAAAAAAGGGAGAAAAATAATCCCACATGAAAAGGGACATATATATATATTTACGATTTTTACTTTCTTCAGAACGAGCTCTTATAAAGAATTTAAGAAAGAGAAAAAGCACGGACAAAAATATTTCTATCTCTTTGTTTTCCACTACTCTCACGTTTAGCAGCAAACTGCGCAATTTGAAATTCATTCTCTGATTCACCACTCTCATTTTCGGAGAAAAATCCGATCAGCGGTTTCATTTTACATTCAAAATTTGGCGCCATTCTGGTGCGCAACTTGGCGCCGCTTTCTCCAATTATGGTTGCTTTTTTTAACCGTGGCAACCCTAAAGTTGTTGTGTTCCCTAACCGCGCTGCTGGCTAAGTTCGAAAACTTTCGGCCGCGTGTGAGTGATTTCTAACTCATCGCAGGTAACAAAGACTTTTCGAGCGGCTGTGGAGGAGAAAGATTGCTGTGACGGTACTTCAATCGCAATAAATCTTCTGGCAAACGTACTGTAACTCGATCGTGGATACTGATTGATAGATATTGACTTCATATCTCTTTTGCGATTGCTAGATAATGGATTGAAACATTGTTTACTGTTAGTGGTCATCTTTACTGTGCTTATGCTTATCCCAAGGTATATCTTGGGTTGTATTGCCAATATTTTCTAAGTGAAGACTTCGTTATCTAGAGTTCTACTACTCGAATTTTTTAAATGAAGATTTCATAATCTGACATATTATTTGTTTAAAATGTTTATTTAGGTTTTTTTCTTTCATGGAATTGAATGTTTCTGAGGTGGCGTTGGAATATGGTTGAATGTTTTTTGTAATTATTAAGTGCATTTTTTTTGGTAAAAATATATTTCAGTGACGAAAAGTAATATTTTTATAGATTTACTCTTTTATTATTTTTTTAAATGATCAGAATTTGTTATCTGGGTAAAAACAACTTTTAAAGAAGACAAGCAAACTGTGTTAAATTAATTAATTATTTATAAAATATCACTTATAAAACTTCCCCAAGGACGGCTGCATAATGAATTGAAATTTTTTAAAAAGCATTTTCGGCTAGAAAGATAACAGAAATTCAATTCTTGTCCTTTACTTGTGAATTACCCATGTGTGTGTTTATCATCGGATCAGTTGATGGCTTAAATTGATTATTCGACAAGATCCTTGATTTGCAGATGCGATAAGCTATTTCTGGATCTTAGTCCTAAAAAGTGATTTCTCTGTCTTCATGGGCGAGCAACTGTTGATCAAAAACATCCCAACATGGGAGAGTGACAGTGGCAGCAATTCGAGCTTGAAAAGGTAATTTTTTTTAAATTTTTTTTTTTTATCTTCTCTCGTTTGAGGATTTTTGTTCTAAGCAACGATTCTGTAACCGATTTTCCCAGGAGTGTGTGAAAGAAAATAAAAGAAAGCGTTCCCGAAGGCACGTCTCCGCGGTAAAACACCGCTGAAGCGCAAAAAGTTGAGACCTGATACTGAAAGTATGTGAGGATATTTAGAGAATTTTTTAGATCTTCCATTTCAGTGGATTTTGGATGGGGGAGGGGCATACAAATGATTTTTTGTGACGTCATAAGGTAGGAAGTTGGTTTGGGAAAGGCAAGATGAAAGTGACAGTGAACTTTGGATCTGTGCGCGTCATAGTGCCATGTGGAAAGGGAGATCTGCCTGTGAGGAAGCTCATGGATCTAGCAATTACACGATATAAGAAAGCTACAGGAAAGGTAAGATAATTTTTTTATACATAGTTTACCTACAATAACATATTTTCGTATCTTTTATTTTAAATTTTTTAAATTTAATTTACTAAATGAAATTCCTTAAGAGATTCATCCAAATGGTTTCATTTATTTTTGAGTGTATCTATGGGAAATTAGGAAAGTGAATATTATAAAACATACCGGGAAAGATTTGGTGGGAAAATCCGAATTTGAATTAAATATCACGAATCGTCCCATTTTTTTTTTATAAGTACGTAGTTTATTGAGGAAAAACTTAATTTTTTAAATGTTAACTTCCGAAAAACTTTGCTAAACAACTTTTATTCTATGGAAGAGCATAGTTACTTTGATAGAAACTAGTCGGAGTAGTCTCCCCAAAACTTTCTCGCATACTCTCTAATAAACATGTCATGCCAGGGATCGCCATACATGGTATTGGCATAGAACAGTTAGGAAATATTAACTTTCGGCGTTAATTTAATAATTTTACTGAATCTGCCGTTTATCCTTGGCGAGTTATTTGGTAAATATTCCATGGCATTCGTTGATAGTATCCAAACACCGAATTTGTGTTTAAGACTCGTTTTTTCAACCGATTGAAGCAAAAATATGGCAAAAAACTGCTCTTGTGGTTACAAAATTTCATATTAAATTTGAATATTTAAGTCATAGCGTTTTTGAATTATCGCTTTTACATGTTTCTAAAAGTTCAGATCGACAGATGGTCAGCCCGTTGTTGGATTTGGCTCAAAATTTGACAGATTATAGATATTAAATTTATAACGTAGACACCGATTTATAATGCCGAATTTTATCTATCTAGCTCTCTTCGTTTTATAATTAACGTGTTTAACTTGTATTTTAACAGTCGGACTACCTTTAAATAGATTTTACTGAAAATTTGACGAAAATCAGTAATTTTGATGTAAAATACCGTATATCAAATTTCATCCAGCTACCTCAAACCGTTTTTTGAGTTATTTTTGTCACAAACAGACGGACGGACATTTCTGAAAAAGTGTTTTTCGAATTCAGGGAGTTTCTGGAATGTGGAAAGTAACGAGAAACGTATACAAGAAAGTATATTTCAGGGGAAAAAGTGAATATATATATTTGAAGATTTAAGGAAATTTTTCTACTATACCGCACAGTGATTAAAAATTGAAATATGGTAGAACAAATAAATTGATCTCCTTTCTGTTTTGAGAAATTTACATGTTACTCTGGTCTCATCCGGTGGGATATCACTTTTGATTTAATATATATATATATATATATATATATATATATATATATATATATATATATTACTTAATTGAAAAATATGTTTGATGCTATTGTTTTACATTTTATGATTCAGAAAAATTCATTATTATTTAATTCCAAACATTTCATAACTAGAGAAGGTAATAGATTTTATGTTTATATTATCTTTGTAAAAAAAAATTCGTATTTACTATCTGTTTTGTTTATGAGGAATTGGCTAATAAGCTATCTCCTCCATTACTATTCATGTATTAAAGTGTTTAGCTGCGGGTGAGAGTTCATAAAATGATATGGTGTTATCCTCGTGATGCGATTGCTAGAGAAAATTAGCGATATATATTTCGTTTCGATTCTAATGCACATCTTGTAAAACTTCTAAAAAACCAGTTTGAACAAATCTAATTTATTTTTTTCGTTATTATTTTTTAAAATATATTTTGCCACAAAAGTATAATAATGTATGAATAAAATTTATTAGCTTAGTTCTTACTTTTATGGTATTGATTATATCGTCTATAAATATTCAAATGTAAGCGCTATTAAAAATTGTTAAATATAATACTACTAGGTTTATAATACAAGAAATTTTGATTCATCGTACTGGGCAAATACTTTTATACATTATTTGTCGAATTGGCCGTTAATAGACAAATATAGGATGACTATAGTAGAGATGGCTTAGTATTGAAACACAGATTCTGTTAAAAATTTCCACCCTCCTTGTTTTCCTTCCCCGAATGTCCCTGCACTTGTTCTGTTCCACTCCTCGGCACCCCAATTCCTTCATTCTCGTCCCCTCTCGGAAGTCTTTCCCGTCCCAAATAGGAATGTCTTCAAGGTCACGGAAAGCGAGTTCAGGAGTTCATTTTCTTTGAGCTCGGTGTTAGCTCGGAACGAAAATTTTCCTGTCGTTGTAGCCTGTCAGTTTTATTATTTGTAATATTTTTTGAAAGCAAAATGTTTACAGTAGTGTTTGAAAGAGTAATAGTTATTACAATTTCAGTAAATGGTAATGGATTAATTCTCTCCTCCATGTGGTACTTTAGAATGTCATATTTTTTATATTTAGCTTCGTAGTAATTTAAAGAGAATCTAGTATGCATTTTGAACGTCTTTCTGCAGATCGACTGCTATCAAATTTTGATTCAGATCTAAAATGTGACTTCTAGACTACATATTAATTCGCTAACCTGCTGCATTTTGAGGTTGTTGCTTTCACATGCACACGAATCAGTGGACCGACTGCCACGCTATTTTATGGCGGATTTGGTTCAAAATTTGACACAAATGTACAATTTTGATGCATTTATTAAAATTTGTTTGAATGAAATATACATATAGAAAGACAGCAGTTCAACCATAGAGAGATTTAGATAACTTCTTTAATTCTAGTAGTAAAAATATATGTCTATCTACTTTTGCCTAGCTAGTTGCATTCTCAGATGATCATGTTATCATTACATTGCCTGATAAAAAGATTTTCTTTAGGATTTGCCCAAAATTTGATACAAATTTTGTGCAAAAATCGTATGCCAAATTTTACTTATCTACTTGTTGCTTTTTTTTAAAAAAAATAATTGCGTTCGCAGGTAAATGTCATTTAAAATATACATTTTTTTTTTT
>JAPMOR010112576.1:1914619-1955391 GCA_026543865.1 Argiope aurantia | reverse complement strand
ATAGCTTGATTTTTATACCCAATCTGTATTATATGTAACCTCCCCCCAAGTATTTAACATTTTTATGAAGTAGTGATATAATAATTTTTTAAAGTTATTAAAGGTAGTGTAATGAGATAAATTTAAATATCAAATAAAAGTACTTTAATAAAATTTTTCAAATAAAACCTGCATAGAAATCATTTTAAATAATTTAGTTTCAATGTTGGTGAAATATATTCGGCAATTATTGGTGAGATTTTATGTTTAAAATTGGATACTTACTTAGTTAATACCTAACTTATTTCATTTTGTAACACACTATTCTATGATCAAAAACCATCTTAACGTTGGTTTTTATTTTTCTCTAAAAATGCTTAAAAAGTGCTTATTTTTTAAATTTTAATTTGACTAAGAATCGTACATAAGAAATGCGTAAAAACAAATAAAACTTAATTTCATATTTTGTTTTAGTTAAAATTTATTGATTGGAATAAATTTATTACTTGTGTAAATTAAAGAAACTATTATTCACACTAGTAGGAAGGTTTTTTTTATTAAAGATCCTTCCTACGTGAAATCATAAAATTATTCAAAATTAATTGTAAAAGTTGCCGATCTAAATCAGAGCACAGAATAAGGTTAAGGCAATATATGCGTAAAAATCCAGGAAGTTGTTCCGACAAGCCTTTGATATTTGAGGATGATTCTAATTTTTCATATTGATTGACATTACCTGCTCTCAGTGAAAGTGGTATTCTAAAGGTGTACGGTGCCAAAAGGGCAGGCTGCAATTCAAATCGATCCATAGGCGTTGTCACACTGGCGCAGTTGATGAAAACAAAAGCAAAAGTGTACCACAGATTATGGAACTCGCCAGGATGCTAGACAACTAATCTGGGCGTCGCATTCCGACACAAAAAACGCCAAGAAAAATCGAAAAACCGAACAAAAAAAAAAAAAAAAATGGAAACACGTAGAAATGGGATGGAAAAGCTACATTTAGTATTCAGATCCAAACAGAACAGGAAATTTATTGTGTATCGTCGTGAAAAGTACAAGGTATTTGCTAAATAGTGAATAGTGTTGAATGTTAACCACATGGCGGGAAAATGCTGTGACAGTGAATGAAAGGTTATGGTATGATAAAAAAGAAAAAAACTCTGTTGTCAGAGCAAGAGTTTGGCATTTGGGGCTTCCTCGTTTATTTATTTATTTTTACTTGCCAGTGACGTTAATACTTCCATTCTGACCGATTTTTCACTTGCGTTTGTAGGTTATGAGTTGATCTGAAGGTTTAAGATTGTTTAAATGTCGATTTTTTTCTTGTAAGAGCTGTATAAAAGTAAATAGAATTCCAATTACGAATTGAAGGAGTGGGGTTCTATACTTAAACACTAAAATTTTGAGGACTTTTTTAATATACTGCCTTTTTTATCATCTGAAAGTCATTAAATTTTGATGATGAAAAACTGTTTTACGCCTCTCTTCAATTTCTTACGTCTCTCAGCAGCTCTTTTTCTAATTCCGGCAGATTGGCATAAGGAGAATTAAGTGTTTCATAGTATACTACTGAGATTTCAGCAAAATATTATCAATTTTAAGATTTTACTTTTATACTAGTTACTTTATTTTACTTTTATACAAAGTTACTAGATAAGTTCTATTTGATTGAAAATTTTTTATTACAATAGGTGAAAAAAATTCTTAGACTTTTAGAACAAAATACGTTCTTTTTCTTTGTTTCGCGGCCTAAAGAAGAATTTTTGTAAAATACTTCAGAAATAATACATATAGAATACATGTAAATAAATACATGTAAAAATATAACATGAAATAATACATGTAAAATACATGTATAATACATCAGCAATATTCGAATGAGGTAATTTACGTTGAATGAAAATTTTTTATTGCGTAGTAAATTTTTCTGGTAAATATTTAAGAATTTGAAAAAGTTTCTTTAATTTTTGGAATGTTATACAATCGGAGAAAATATCTTTGTCAAAAGCATATGCTTTAAAATTTTTGAGATCTAAAAATGTATATTAATTTTAGACTTCTGATAGTAAATCAATAAATTTTATTAAATTATAATTAATTAATGTAAATATTATTTGAATTGAATAATGATTTTGAATGCATAATTATTTTAATGCCTTATTTTACAGCATGCACCTGACTTGATTGTTAAATATTAATGGAATTCAAATACTTCAATATCACGCAGTTTGATCATTAAATTTTGTCTGACATGTTTAGCTAGATAGCTAGGTACCAACGCATTTTTTTGTTATTACATAGATATTACTTTTATGCTATAAATGCATTATTAATATATTAATAATAATTATTATTGTAATATATTATAATTATGTAAATATACACTTGAAATAATACAATAATTATGCAAATATACTAATGAAAATTGCTTACATATTAATCAGTTTAATATCGTACCGTTGGTAGCTCGTCGTACAGCAACGATTTTAACTTTCGAGTCATCGTTCAGGTAAGCGCAGTGAGGAATTTTAATGCTTTCAAGGATTATTTCTTGCAGCCGTAATCTGGGTCTCTAATACTCGTTGATTCATTTTCTCTTCTTTTTAAAAAACTTTTTTTTTCTCAATTTCCATTGATAACTAAGTTCTCAGTGGGGAAAAAGTAGCACATAAAATTAAAAAAGAAAATTCAGATTTTTAACTCTATCAATAATAAAAGGCTCTCAAAGCCCGTTTAGTGAAATTATGGCTATTGTTTGTGACGCCAGATATCACTGCGAAATTCCCCTCGTAATCTTTCGGTGAGATTGATTGAGTACTTGTTGTGCGTGCTTTGTACATAGGTGACGTTCGCCCAGATGGGTTTGGAAGGAGAGATTTCTTAAGAATCTTCAAAGAATGTCTGAACATATATTTGTTTAGTAATCTTCAGCTAAGAAGATTCCTGTTTTGTACATTAACCCCTTAAGAATACGGGCTGTCATTGCGGCAGGTAATTTTTCTTATCTTTCAAAAAATAAAAATAAAAAATGCGGGTGTTTTAGTTTTTTTAAAGTACTTGAACTCGGAGGATCTTAAAAATGACGGTTAAAATAATATAAGAACTGGTACAGATCTAATTTCATTAATCATATCTTTAAAACATTAAGTATGTACCTTGGGCCGCGATGGCCTGGTGGTAAAGTCTGGGCATGGTTTCAGTTTCAAGACCTGTTTCTAACGAAGAACTGTTGTGTAAGCGGGTCTGATGCACGTTAATCCCTCTGGGATCAGACGTCCACCCGCTAGTGTGGAGTGTAAGTTTGGAGAGGGGGTGCCAGCTCAGGTGTCGTCCGCGGTTCAAAATTGCGAGGTCCGTCTCAAAATAGCCCTAGTGTTTCTTTAAAATGGGACGTTAATATAACTAACTAAATAAAGTAAATACCTACCTTGTAGTTATCTTGTCAATAGAATGGATGTGTTTGCTAAATATTCACAATGATTATCGGTTAAGTCACTTCCATCAAATTTCCAATAAAACAGCTGACATGACTTGTAATTTTTATTAGAAGTTTTATAGAACTTAAAACAGACAGTTAATATCTGTGAAACAATTTGGTGTATTAAGCAGTGTCTTTTCCAACTACCTCTAATAACTTCCAAAAAAGACAAAATTATTACCGTAGTAAATAATGCTAATCTTATTGACATACGAAAGATATAGACTTGGATGAAAGAGAATTTCTTGCTCTATCTGACATCCATGTGTATCTTTTCCCATTTCTTACTGTTGACAGAATGACAATTCTTATTGTGCGAGAGATAAAGTACTATGGTAAAGGATGACTGCACTCTGGAATTTTGTTTACATTCTCTCCCTTATTTAGTTATCGTCCAACCGGAACTAGAATATGAATGAGATGAGTATAAAATGCTCTAGATAGAGAAAAAAAATTTTTTTTATCATTAAAATCATAAAGCGTTTACATATTTTAAAATAAAATTTTAAATTATTTTCCGTATTATTTTCGTAAAAGGGAGGAAATATTTATTATCTTTGGAAATGGAATGCATCTTTTGTCGGCAGAGCTGTAATTTATTTTTATTTTCTTCAAAGAGAAATTATTTACTAAATAAATTCAAAATAATATAGAAAATGAAGATAACAGAATAAGTCGATGGAAAGGAAATTTATGAAATATGAAATGTAGTAATCATTTGCAGAAAGTTTTATCAGTAGATCGTTTGCATTCTCTGCCATTATTCATTTTTCAAAAAATTTAATTTTCAACAGAAAAGCTGCTTTTCATACTGAAAACGATCACTTTTAAAAATTAGGTTTATTATAATATTTATGAAAAGGCCTTTTGCCTTTAATATAAATACAGAGTATTTTTTTTGTAGAAAAAATTTTCTACTGGAAATTATAGCAAATATTTATAAAACAATATAGAAGGACATTTTTGTTTTTTATTACGAGAAATAATTTCAACTGTAAAAATAAAATATTTGTTTTTTTGGAGTTTGTTTATCCTCAGAACAAGTAAAAGAAGAATCGCTTATATTATCAACTCTGTCAAGGAAGCTAGTTTCTCAAAAAGAACTAACAATATCTTTAAACATACTTAAAGCGGAAGTAATTTTTCTAAAATTATAAAACTTGAGTTATAAACTATATTCCTTTAGCTTTTGTTCCTTTAAAACCGATAAATAATTTTTTTAAATTCCATTTATTGTTTCTTCTTAAATTTCGGATTGTTTCACTTCCAAACCAATAGTAATTATATTTTCTTTTCTTTAATTCCTTTAATTCAAAATAATAATCCCATCGATTTTTACATTCCAATTTAGATAAGCTTGTGGGGTTCATTCAAAGCAAATTTTGACTGCAGCAGCAAAATTTGCATAACATTATCTATAACTTATTGAAATTAAATTATTGTAATAACTTGTAGCTAAATAAGTTCCCTCGTTGAAGTTACAATTGAATATTTTTCTATTTTCTTGAAAGCAACATCAGGCTATTTTTTTTTAAAATTATTTAATTGATATTCAAATGTAAATACTTGTTCTCTGATTGCAACAACACAGAGTTTCTTCTAAAAACGTCAAATATCCTTTCATAAATGATTCATAATTGCAAGTTCTACCTCAAAACACCTGTATAATTTCAAAACGAGTGTAAATGTAATCAACCGAACCAAACGAACTCCTACAACTTGTTTCTCATGACAGGGAAGATAAGAAACTTGAAACCATGTTTTTGATTGAAAAATTTTGCTTTGATATCAAAATTTAAAATTTATAATTAAATAAGAAAAAAAGCATTTTCTCAGATGTATAAAAGAAATTTAATTATTAATGCCATGATAATTTTTATTATACTTACTGAAAAATTTTGAAAAATAATAATTAAAAAAATGTTTAAAGGTACCGTCTAAATTTTTGTAATTTCCAAATTCTTTGAAGTGATTCCATTAGAAGGTTGCATCCTCTAGCACGAGAAATCTTGTTCTGTGCTAAATGTTTTGAATCAAAGCAAGTTTTTAAAAAGGAGGATTCTGGGAGAACCTAATTCGTAACATTTATTGTTATCTACTGCAGACGCATCAGATCAAGGAGCTGCCATGTCTGATGTGAGAGTATTTGTTCCAAGCTAATACGCATGAGTTTTAACTCTTGTGCTTGAAAATTACTTCCTCACGCGTTAGTGGTTAATTTACAAGACTTACAGATGTTTTTCAAAAAAAAAAAAAATATTGAATCGTCTGTGGTTTAATTACCTTACTCAAAGATTTTTTCCCTTCATTTTTTCAAAAAAGGATCTTCCTTTCAATAATAGCCACGTGACTTGCTTGTTAGGTGTACCGTAAAAATGCGGTTGGCGGTAATACATGATCGGTTAAAAGTTTAGGCGCACAGTATCTTCTTCGGATCGTTGGAGTTCTAATGGCAAGCTTCGTAAGCATATTTGTCGATTGGCCCGAGGCAGCCCGAACCAGGTTTCGCTGCTGTCACCTTTTGAAAGTTTTGGAGATTTTTTTTTTCTTAGCTGCATTTTTCCCTTTCGCAGTTATTTCTTTTCTCAAACTGTTTGCTACTTGGTGAATGTTTTTGGAAAATGCTGCATTATGATGGTGTTTTGACTTGTTCCTTGCTTTTTCTTGTATAAGATGTTTGCAGTATTTAGTGTAGAATTTTATACTCCTACAATATGTAATATTGTTAAGCAACAGTTTAAAAAGGGGGCCATAAAAGGGGTTTATTTAGCTGACCAGAAAGAAAAATTGGTGGTAAGTGAAAAAGATGAGCCATATTGAAAATTTATTTTCTATTTCATTCGAGATATTTTTTCTTCTTGTTGTTTTAGATTCGATTAAAAAGAATGTGTCTGCTTTTGAGAATTAGTATTAATAAATTGTTTTCACTTTTATCATTATCAGATTATTTTATTTGGATTAGAATAAAAGTATTTAATTGCTCAATCTATTAAATTGCAAGTAATTCTTTTGATTTTGATTTTATGATTTCGGTTAAAAAATCCTGTGAGTATTTTTATTTTTTTATTCTTTCATTAAAAACATTGTTTATTTGGGCTCTTTCATTATGCTTTTGCAGGTTTATTAATTTTAAAAAATGTTTTATCAGTTGTAAAATATAAATATCACTTACATATTTCTCGAAACTCTTAATTATTTTAATTAATAAGTTCTGAATTGTAAAAATTTTAAGATGTACGAAATTTTATGCCATTTTGATAAACTGATTATAGCTTTTTATAGTTGACTTTAATCCTTATGTATATAGCATATCAAGATTTATTATACAGTATTATCAGATTTTAATTTCCCTCATAGAGACTTGTAAAGAATGTTCTAAAATTAAAGAAAGATTTGAATTTGCCACCATTCATGCAGTAATGTTTTGGAAACCCGATAAAAAAAATAAAAAAAAACACCATTTGACAGCTGATAGTTTAGGATTTGTAAAAATGGAGCGTTGCACGATAGAACAATGCGTTTACACAAGATTTGAATTAAATAAAAAAAACATTTTTTTTCTTTAAATTGCTATATTTTTATTGAATCGTAAAGTACACAGGATAGGATTATATGTGGAATAACAAACACATAGGGCAAATAGCTTCCATAGCTTTGCTGGCACATACGCATTCTTTTGTCGAAATAATTCATGATCATTTTGTATAAATATGTTTCGATTTTGTTGATGCAGCCTTGAATTTTTTTCTCCTTCTATGCAGGCTGCTTGTGGTCTTTTTGGCATAGACCTTTGACTTCAAATATCCCCATAAAAGGAAATCTAATGGTGTTAAATCACTCAATTTAAGGGGCCAGTTCTCAAATTTTTGAACTATGGCGGCCAAACTTTCATTATTTTTGAAACATCGTTCAACAATGAAAATACGTTGTTCTCTCGTGTAACGCTCAATTTTTACTAACCCTAAACTATCAGCTGTCAAATGTTTTTTTTTTAATAGGGTTGCCAACATTTTACTGCACTAATGGTGGCAAATTCAAATCTTGCGTTAATTTTAGGATACCCTTTATTTGAGTAATCATAATCATAATTCATTATATGTAATATTGATTAATTTCTTATTATGTTCAGCATTCAATTGAAATACATGACACTTCATATCTCATTGCAATCTAAGCTTTCACATATCTAATTCAATGGTTTTCTGAACGAAGCATTAAAAAGAGAGAAAAAAAATCACGTTTTCATAATGGTTGTATAACTGAGATAGTAAAATGAAAGCCTTCAAATTGACCTGAGAAATGCTATGTAATACTTTCTCTTATCAGTTTGTTTGTATATATGTAGTACTGTTCTCACAGATTATGCAATAGCTGCATCTTGAAATTACTATTAGTCAAAACAGAATAAATTCTCATTATGAGACAGACCATTCTTTTTCAATTCTCTGTATTAAAAAATGCCGAATTAACAATTTGTGTTAGTAGATGGAACTTAATAGCTGTCGCTTTTTTTGTAAGCTGCTTTAGATTCTGTGTTTTGAATTTAAAATGAGTAATGTAAGAAGTAAACTCTTAAAGTGTGTCTCTTACGTGAGAATTGTTGTGTCTTTATTGATGGAAGATGTGAGTCTTCTGTGATTAAACTAACTGTTCAGGAGTGTTTATTATGATAGCGACCGAGCTCTCTGACATCATGGCGAGACAGTAAAAGCATCAATGTCAAGCATCACGTCTAGAAGTCCATTCTAAAAATATAACTTAAGTTCCCTCAGAAAAACGAGAATATTTTGAAAGATATTATTTTTCGCTTGTTATGTTTGATGCCACTTTTCTGTTTCCTCTGAAATCTATTGTATGTTCTGTTTTGTGTCTTAAAAATATCTGAAACGGTCGGGTCTTGACGACAGTAAGAAAAATTTTGTAGTTGTTTAAAAAAAATGATATTTTTTTGGATAAAAAAATAAAAATAAGAGGAGATTCGATTTCTTGGCCGAAACAGCTTCATGCTTGAAAGCCTTGTGGCTTTATAACGTGTTACGCCAGATTCACCTTTTTCATTTTGCTTTTAAAATTTATTTGTAATAAATGTATTTAAAATTACCGCGACACTCGTGTGTATAAATCTAGTAGTTAAAATAACTAAAAATATTTTTATAAAATTGTTTTAAAATATATTCCAAAATTTATAAAAATTGGGATTTTTTAAAAAAAAATAAATGTCAAAAATTTATTGAAAAAGAATTGTACGGTTATAAAAATGTCTACTTATAAGTTTATTTTCCAACATGCATTCAAAAAATTGTACGGATAGAAAATTAATGTCTACTAATAAGTTTATTTTCCTGATTTTGTTATTATTTGACTTTTATATTTGTTTTTCTTTCTTTATTTTATTTGATTTTTATATTTATTTTTCTTTATTTATTATTTGATTTTTATATTTATTTTTCTTTATTTATTATTTTATTTTTATATTTATTTTCCTTTATTTATTATTTGATTTTTATATTTTTCTTTTTTTCTTATTTGTTTTTGATATTTATATTTTTGTTTATTATTTGATTTTGACTGATTCTTATTTGATTTCTGAATGTTTATTTTTTAATGGTATAAAAAGGGTTTTTGTGCTATAATATGCTCTGAAGTTATTGAAAAACGTCAAAATACAAGTTAATTTTAAATTCAAAATCTAATTAAAATTCTTTTCTCAATAAGCACCTACTATTCAAGAAGTAATCACGTGTCAAATTTGATCCAACGGTCTGTATAGTAGAACGTTTCGAACACTTCTTTCATCATACTTGCCACAATTTGCAGATAGTATGCCAGTCTATAAACATTATCATATTAAAGGTTGCATGCTTTGACTTTGAAATCATTAGTGAACCGTTATAAAGAGAGCTAATACCCGTTTTTCCTTTGAGGCATATATGTTTTCTTTAGTGCCTTTTTTTTTTATTATTATTATTATTATTAGACTGAAATAGAATAGCAGCATCATTTGGGTACTTGATTATATTTTAATAGTTCCAAAACAGGCTTTCTTTTGCATATTATAATACCTATTTGTAGTTAATGTGTCGTATCTGACTTATCAGTTCTTATCCGCTGCCGCTTAAATGAAGTTTTCATAATATCATAAAATGAGATTATCTTTCTCCCTGATAAACGGATTTAAAAAACATGCCTCAAAAGGGATATTCAATGCAAATTGAATCAAATAATCCTCATGAATTGAAAAAAAAAGTATCTTTTAAATCTGCAATACGGTTCGCGTGTTTCATGCACATTTCGTAGCATCGGTCAGGTACGGCCCTCAGGCTGGTCGGCAGTTATTTCAACGCGCATCCAAAAGTAAAAACAACTTCCTGATATGCTGTATATTTATAACGAAAGAATTCGTGCAGTCGGGGAGGTAGTTTACTGCTTTATCTGACAGTTCTCTCCTGTGCCTTGTAAATGCAATACTCTTCCTCAGTTTTTTCAACGGCGGAAAGGAAATGGAATGCAGCAGAATGTAGTAGAACAGCGGGAATTGGAACTACTCTATTTTGGTAGTCCACACTTAATAATGCAATCTCTTATCTTTTCCATGAAAGAGCTCCTTTATTTGTTGTCTCGATGGTTACATATATCGCTACCTTGATAATCGTGTAGGTATCAGTGTTATCAGATGAACATTCTGACGAGGAAACCGAAGAAATCTGAAGTCATTTTTCTTTCCTGGGTGTTTTGCATTTTTATAAACGGATGGTTCTGACAACATTATGCGCTATAAAAATCTATACGGCTTTAAATAAATAGTAATAAATAAATAAATAATATAACATAAAATTTTCGCAATAAAAGATTTAAAATAGATATGACTGACAAAGATCTGAATGAATGCTTCAAATAACTACATTTTTATTCCAGTAAAATAACTGACTTGAATCAAAAATATATATCTTTTAAAGAAAATAATTTTTTTATGTCTTTCATTTATTGAAAATACAAATGTTTATTAGTGGAATATTTTATTTTTACATTTTGTTAGATATTAATTTAATAACAGCTTTTCAATTGGTTTGAAAATGTATGAAATGAGAGTTAAAATTAAGATGACAAGATGTCCCGGATTAAACAAGAACTAAAATTATAGTTCTTAATATTAAATCAACTAGATCATTCATTTTTTTCTTCTTATAAACAAAAACAACTCAAATTAAGAAGGGCTAGAATCCTGCAGCAGAATTTTTAGCAAAATCAAGACCTGCAGAGAAAAATTTAATAATTTTTTTATCAACTATTTAATAAGTGTATTTCTTATTAGCTATTTTAATCAATGTAGTTTAAAATCTACATTAAATTATGTATATAATAAAGGAATAATTTTTTTAAAATATGGCCTTATAGTACTAATTTTATTTTCAAAAACCAGTATCCATCAAGGTTTAATAAGTCAAGGATTGAATAAGTCAACTAAGTTAGCGCATCATTATTTTTAAATTGTATAAATTTCATAGTACTCATTACTTTCCTTCTTTCTAGATTTTGTTTTGTGAAAATCTAAAAGCATTTTATTTTTGTTTTGGGAAATCTGTACCATAATCAACTTTTTATCTGAAACAATTTTCTAAAGTTATAATAATCTCCATTTTATACGAATTATGAAGTGTTATTACTATATTGTCATAAAAAATATGCAATTAATCTTATCTTTTGAAAGACATAGAGCATACACCTTCTCACCTTTGAAGCATAGAGCATACTCAAGCATACACCTTCAAAATTTTGAACGGAACAATTAAAAAGATTCATTCACTCTTGCTTTTCTTACCTACTCATAAGAGATAAGCAGTAATTACATATATAAAAAATTGCATTGTTTTGATCGTGCAGAGACGCATGTGCTATATTTAATTCATGTGGCATTTTTCGATTGCTTCTAGGTGTGACAGGACTGAAATATGAGAAACAACAGTCGGTTCTAAATATGTGGGCAGTTTCTGGTTTAGACCCTATTCTTTCCAGTGTATTGTTTAAGCTATAGTTACTATGGTGATCCAAAAGAATTGTCTTTTGTATCGCTTTCCATTCCTTGTATAGTGATTATATGAATTGTATTAATTTGTAAGTTTGAAATATAACGAGCGGAAAGAAATTTCCCTACTTTTGCTTAACTTTTCTTCCTTCATATACTTGATTAGACTTCTGGTTTTTCTGATTTGTATCATCTTTATACGTGAGACAAGCAACTTTTGAAATGTTTTCAACAATTTTAGGCTTTCTTCTACAAAAATTTCTCTATATTGATTTTCTTCCAAAAATCAACCAGTTTAATCGAATAAGACCAATTTTCACAACAATAAGAGAATATAGTTTTAATGCCATTTTTCAGTTCTTATGATAGAAAGGAAATGTTTTTTGAAATCATCTTTATGCAATATCTTAAATTTAAATTGATTTTGATGCACTTTAGTTTAGCAGGTATCAACGAATTCTACAAAATAATAATTTATGTTCAAAAACTGGGGCATTTCGGAAAAAGTACTGGGTACTGAGACTGGGGTATTGGAAAAAAGTATTTCGTTGCTTTAGACTATTTGAATTAGGGAATTGAATTTTAATTCACTTACTCAAGATCAGTGCTAATGCTTCCATTACAAATCATATTTTACATTGAATGCTTGCTATACCAAATGTTTTATTATTTTAGAACATGCCCAGAGAAATTGGTTGTGATATTCCTATTTTCTATGAAACCTGGTTATGATTTTAGTGATAATGCAGGCTGATTTTAGTTTTTTAATTAAGCCATCAAAACATATAATTATAGCTATTAAAAATAAATTTTACTGGCAATTTTGCAAAACAATACTTTCTGTCCAAAGTATGATTTCTTAGTGAATCTATCCGGACGTATTCTGTTGTTTGAATTCGAGATTTAATTTGAATTAATTTACACGTGATTTATACTTTTATTTTCGATTATATCTCACATTATCTAATAAATACTTATTAAATCGATTATCTGGAGCACACGCAGAGAAATTGGCCGTATTATACTTATGTTCCTTATGACTTTCTCATGAACTTAGTTATGAGCCCAGTTATTTTGTGTAACTGCATGCTTTGGTTTATGTAATGAAACGATCAAAACATATAACTATGGTCGTTGGCAAATTTTACTGACAATTTTGCAAAATAAAGATTGCTATTTAAAGTACGTTTTCTTAGAGAACCTATTCACAAGTATTCTGTAGTTTGACTTTGAATACGAACTTTAATTTAAATTAATTTACACGTGATTTATACTTCTGCTTTGGATTACATCCCACATTTTCTAATAAGTACTTACTAAATCGGTCATTTTTTTAATAACTTGTAGAGTAGTACTGACTGCCCACATTTCTTGGAGTCTTCAGATTATGACCTCCTTGATGCTTTGTTAATTTCATTTTGCTCATGAAATTATGAACTCATGCAACTATGTCTATATAGGAAGATAAATATTAAGCTGAGACGACACTTTATTGATAGGAAACAGATGTTACTCGTAAGGCTTCGTTGCAGTGGGTTTCCAACGATTTCAAAGGATTTACAGAGATGAACGGTTGAATGGTCTTGACTCAGCTGATGTAATTAAAGGATTTTTTCAATCTTCTGCACCTGCTGTTCTCTCGCGTCTCTTGTGTTTTTCTAAATGGTTTTGTACTTTTTTTATTCATCTATCACCTCCTGTTTCTGTTTTTTTTTTTTTTTAATGTCCATTATTTCCGCCATGCGACGCTAGCGCCCCTCGTGTCGATTGTGAACTCCTCCCGAATCTTTTTTTATTCTTTGTGTCTTAAGAAAGTGAACGCTACAGTGATAACAGTGACTGAAGGGGCAATTGAATTTGCTGTTTTTTTTTTTTTTTTTTTTTTTCTGGAGGTCGAAGTTTTTGTCTCACTCATTTTTCTTTTCTTCTTTTTTATGCATTAGGAGACTGAAAGTTTTGATAGAAACTAAGTAATGCACTTTTTCATGGGAAAACTTCAGGAACATTATGGTTTCTGCGGGTCAGCACTTAGTTTTGACCCCTTAGAGTAGCTCGACTGAAGGCTTGATTAGTAAATCTCCCCTTTCAAGTGTCCCGAATTCTGATAGCGGCCTGGATAAAAGGTTTTGAAATTTCAGTGGGGATGGTTCAAAATGGTATTCGGAACTCCAACAATGGGCGACATAAACGATGATATTTTTTCCTAAGAAATGTAATTTTATAAATGCTTTCTTTTTCTTTTTTTTTCTGACATGATGAATACATTTTTTTATTTTCTTTACATTCATACTTACTTGTAGTATAGAGAAAATATAGTAATCGTCAAAAAATTGAAAAGAATAGAGCATCATGAGTTCGAAAAACACATGTTTGAAAAATGTTCATCTTTCTGTAACAAAGATAATTCAAAAACGATTGAAATTTGGTTTACGGTCTTAACACCAAATTTCTATCAAATTTAGAATAAAATCTGTTGAGAGGAAGTCCATCTGTCCGGCTGTTTGAATATAAATTAACACGATCATTACAAAACGAAGAGAGCTAGATAGTCAAAATTTGTTATACAGATTTAGCATCTATAGTCTAGACATCTGTCAAATTTTGAGCCAAATCCAACAAAGAGTTGATTATCTGACGGTTTGTACTTTTAAAAATAAATGAACGCGATAGTTCCAAAACGCAGTAACATAAATGTATCAAATTTAGTATGGGAATTTGTAATAACAAGTGCAGTTTTGTATCAAGTTTTTGTCTCAATTGGTTGAGAAAAATGAGTCTAAACCAAAAATTCGATTTTTGAGATACTATTAGCGCATGCCAAGGATTAATCGCCAAATAATTGGCCAAGGATGACAGAATAGATTTAATAAAAATTTTAAATTCACGCCTAAAGTTAATATTTCGTAACTATTGCACGCCAGTGTCATGTAAGACGCTCTCTCGCATGAGTTTATTACATTATGCGAGAAAGTTTTAGGGAAATAACTCCCGCTGGTTGAAAGCAGTTATGACTTTTACATTTTCTGTGTAAATTAAACCTAAAACATTGTTGTAGTTGTTTGTTAAACCAAAAATATCGCATAAGAAAATATTTTAACATTCTTTGAATTTAAAAGGATTTGGCATTGATCCCTTAATTGTTTATCCTACGATTTTTCTGATTAAGAAATCTATCTATTTTTTTGATCACCCTGCGGTTTTCTCGAGCTAATTGATTTATCTCTTGTTATTACATCTTTAATTATTCTATGCTTTTATAAATAAGCATTCAAATAACCATGTTTTGTTAAAAGAATATTTGAACTTCTTTACAAACATTGCATCTAAATAATTATATAAACATGTGCGAGTGATCTACCCAAAACTTTCTCGCATACTCTCAAATAAATTTGTCACGCCTTACATGACATTGGAGCACAATAGTTAAGAAATATTAACTTTGGCGTGAATTCAACATTTTAATTGAATTTATTGTGTCATCCTTGGCGAGTTATTTGGCGATTAATCTCTGGCAATACGTTAATAGTATCCACTATTGAATTTGTGTTTTAGACACGTTTTTCTCAACCGATAGAAACAATAATGTGACACACAATTTCGCTTGTAGTCACAGAATCCCATACCAAATATGTTTCTGAAAGTACAGATCGACAGACGATCAACTCCTTGTTGGATTTGGCTCAGAATTTGACAGGCGTCTATGTTATAGATATTAAATCTGTGTACCGAATTTTATCTGTCTAACTTCCTTGGTTATTTTAAACCATCGTGTTAACTGTTAACTTATATTCGAAAAACCTGGCAGACGGACTTCCTTTGAGTAGATTTTACTCAATATTTGATAAAAATCTGAGAATTTGATATAACGACCGTGTACCAAATTGTAACCATCTAGCTAAAAGCGTTTTTGAGTTATTTTTGTCACAGACCGACCAGCCGACACACAGAAAGACATACGAACATTTTCCAAAAATGTGTTTTTCGAACTCAGGGAGGTAATAAAACTTGAAGATTTGTCAAAATCTCTATTTCGAATTTTTGAACGATTATTATACGCTATTTATATTATGTATACGAGAAAGTGAAAATGACACTCGGATAGTTAATGGAAATATGAAATTTTTCAGGTAGATAGATCCAATATTAGAAAGAGTAAAGAAAAAATGTGCAAAAATTAAAATGTATATGGGGAAACTAAATAGTGTAATTACATTAATTATCCAATATTTATTTCTGTAAAATATGTAGATTTCTTCCCTTTATGCATTTTGCTGTCCTACTTTCAAAGCTAAAAATGGACTAACAAATTTCATTTTTACTTTCTGTCTCATTTTGATATTTCTCACATTGCCTTATAATGATAAGGAAGATATACGATTCATTCCTTGCTCTGAATTTTTAATAAGGAGATATAAAATCTGGCAAAGGGGGAAAAATGCTACAAAACAGGTGCTGTTTAATGTTATCCAGGTATAAAATTTGTCATAAAATACCTCTTATCATTTCTGTGAATTTAAGAATTTATACTTCTTAAGGTATTAACATAGAATAAATCTTTTACAACACGTAAATACGTAAAAAATTCATTTTTATATTATTAAAATTAAAATAAAATTCTTTTAAAAGTAATTCATTTCCTATGCTGGGACTACAATTAAGATTCTATAAACTTTTTTTAGAGAATATAATATATTCATATTTTCAAAATAAATGATTCCGTAAACTTAAATGGATTTTATAAAAATATATATATTGTTGCGTTTAGAAAATATAAATTACTTATGACTTTTAGATTAAATTAGAAACCTTAATTACCAAACATTTGCGGTGCATTTATTTTAATCTTGCTTTATTAGTAATTTAAAGAGCAATGAACTCTGACTAACTTGTCATAATTGGTCCTATGTTTTCAGATTTATCTGTCATTTATTTCAGCATTTTCTTTATTGTAAAAGGGATATAAGAAAGAACAATCGGGTAAGCTCTAGAAATAAGACATGTGAACAAATTCTCATTTAAAGAATCTCGAACTTATACATTTAATTAGGTTCGCTATAAGACTTTCCCGTTCTAATTGTGTCTAAGAAGATTTTGAAATATGGAATCTGAAACGGAAACATCTCTCATTGTCATTGTGTTGTTTTTGTCCTATTTTACGTTCTTTCTATAGATTTTATCACTATAAAAACAAGGAATATTGTTATTTTAATTTTATTTTTCTCTAAAATGCTGAATTTTATGGTCTTTTCTAGTATATCTGTGGATAGCTATGTTCTTAATTTGTCTGATAGTTTGATTTATAAGAAGTTCTATACTTTTTTTTACTATTTCCAGTTTTATCTGAGAGCGCATTAAGTAAGAACCAGAGAGAGTGGTCTCCCTAAATCTTTCTCGCATACTCTCTAATAAAAGTGTTATCTCAAAGAATACCTTGCATGCATGTAATTACGATATATTAAGCTTTGGCGTGAATATAGTATTTTTACTGAATCTATTGTGTAATACTTGGCGAGTTATTTGGCGATTAATTTTTGGTATGCGATTAATAGTATACGAAAATCAAATTTTTGCTTTGGACGCACTTTCCGCAACCGATTGAAACAAAAAATTTGACACAAAATTACAAATGTAATCAGGAAACACCAATATCAAATTTGATGTATTTAAATCATTACGTCTTTGAGTTATCGCGGTTACATATTTCTGAAAGTACAGACGGACAGACGGTCAATTCTTTATTGGATTTGGCTCAAAATTTGAAAGGAGTCTAGACTATAAATGTTAATCCTTCTTTTATTTTATCTATCCAGCTCTCTTCATTAAAAATATTATGTAATTATCGTATTAAATTATATTTGAATTGCCGTACAGATAAACTTCCTCTGAGCATATTTTGATAGAAATCTACAAATTTGGTATAAAGATCGTACACCAAATTCCATCCGTCTAGATCAAAGCATTTTTGTCACAGGTAGACGAGCATTTTCCAGAAATGTGTTTTTCGAGCTCAGAAAAGGTCTAAAGCATGAAAATTCGTCAAATTCTTGAGTTTTAATTTTTTGATGATTACTATACATTCTTTATACTACGTATACAAGAAAATAAAAAAATAAGCTTGTAAAAGTAAAATATGCTTTATTTGAAATCTTTGAAAAGGAATGGAAGCGAATTAGGTATAAAAAACAATGAATATTGACTCCCCCCCCCCTAAAAAAACAATGCTTGTTTAAAAATGTTAAAAATGTTTATGAAGTCATAATATTTAAAAATGGCAAATATTTAAACAATGCAAACAAAATGATTTGGAAAAATAATTCGCTGATTCCCCTTGCACTCCTGTTAAAGTCCCGTCGCTACTTAAAAACTTTAAATCTTTCTTCCAACTATGTCATGCATAGGCATTTAATCTTTTGAGAATTAGGCATTGTCCGAGAAGGGTTTGTTGTCTCTAATTCAGGAGGTATTTCTTAAAATCAAATGAGTTTTTTTTAAAACAATGTAGGAATCGTGTAGTTCTCAAAGGATGATCAGCAAAATGGTTGAAACGGTAATGTTTAATAGGCAAGTCATGTTTGATAATTGATTCGTAATCCTTCTTTCCATTCTGTCGCATGATACTTATTTATAAATATAATTGTTAAAATGAAAATAATATAGAAAGGAATTTTTAATTAATAGACAATTTTCTATTTAAACTTCTGTGTTCATGAAGTACATCAGTACTTCCAAAACGGATAAATTTTATAATAGAAATCGTATTGACTGTGTTTCTGTCAAAAGATCACATATAAACATAAATACTGTTTTTATTTTATTTTATTATTTTTTTTTTGCTCTGGTTTTCTTTGTAGTGTTAGTTCTTTGTTTCCTAGAATTTTTGGATTCGTATTACACAATGTTTAATATAATTCGCATTGTATGATTGCTATCTATAACTATCTGTGGAATGCAATGCATGAAGCATTGTATTTTTCATGTTCAAAAAAAAGCCCACTGATCTAATTCCTTTTTTTGCAAGCTTTATTTACTTCCTAGTCAGATTTAAATTCTTGCTCCAAAATTAAAATGTTCTTTTGTTATAATGCTGCAGTCTTTGTGCTAAAAAATAACTTAAGTGTTAAATATTTTTACCAGATGTTCATCATTTTACATAAACGCTTAAATCTATTTCCTTTTGAGGATTCAGATGCGTAAGATCTATGATGTCATCCATGAATCACATTTAAAGTTTGGGCCCACTGATCTAATGCCCTAATTTGGGTATTATTCAGGAACTATTCATTAAAAAAATGCATCAAAATGAATCTACCTATTAATTTGCAGTGTTATTATCCATAATGAGCCACCATAAAGGGGAAAACTTAACTATGGATAAACTTTGCCTGCTTTCTATGATTCTTGATGACAATTAAATACATGATATAGCCGTCACGGTCAATGTTTTAGAGGCGAGGAACTTCCTTTCCAGCCTATTTCACCATTCAAGTCTTAAGCCGTAAAAGCGTCAATCTGTTATTATTTTCTTTTTTTAATCTTCTCGTCTTTTGAAGTTTTCACACGGGATTAGCGAGTGTGTTAGTCTTCGCGATAGAATCTGGATATATATATATATATTTTTAGAGATATGGCTTTCAGAATGCGTTAGTTGTTGCTGTTGCCACTTTGTTTGCATCATATTGTTATTATTGTCTTAAGATTGATGATCTTTTCACCATTGAATCGTGTACGCGTTAATCGTTTTGTACGAACTTGTTTACAATGAATGTTTGATTTTATTTTATTGAAGACTGGTCGACTTTGGCGATCAGCTTATCTTTACTGGTTGTCAAACTATAATAACTAAGCATTCAATAGATAAAGAATGCTTTCATTTAAAATTTCACCATGTTATTTTTTAGGAATGATGAATTTGATGGAATCAATCTAATACAAATTAATGGGCACGCAACCTAAAAATTGTATAGCATGAAATAAAAGCTGAAATGGAAAATCCTATTGTAATTTTTTTTTTCCAAATCTTAACTTTAACATTTGCTGAAGTGCACGAATGAACGACTTATTGGGATAAGGAAATTAGTTGGAATTTCATAATAACGGTGAAAACATTGTTACAGATTGTACATCAAATTAATTTTTTTAATAAAAATATTAAATTATAGAAATAAAACTATCTGGAATGAAATTGGTATCTTTATAAAAGTAATTATATTTTGCGTGATTATAAGGTAATGTAAGAATATTTTTTACGAGTTAATATCGACGGAAATTATAACTGAAAAGCACCAAAAACGTATTTAATTTTTTAACTCACTGGTATTTTAATTAACTTTTGGACTGAAAAATTTGTAGTGACTGCTCTGTTGTCTTGCCATTTCGGCCGGATTTTAAAATGATTGGACAAAAACTGTAGATTTGTATGAAAGACACTTAAAAAAACATTCATCTTTATGCATATATACACATTCATGAAAATTTGGGAGTTTCGCGTAAACATGTGTATGCTAAAACGAAACTTAATATATATATAACATAAACATGTACAAGTTTTTCATTTAATAATGTAATTTTTGGCGCATGTTATATGCATTTGTTTTGAGACGAGTTATGCAGTTTTGATATCACTTTCTTAATAAATTAGAAATATATATAAATAATACAAATAAGTTAAAAATATATATACATGGTTACCATGTTTGCCAACTTAAAATTTAGTGTAGATGAATGAATGGGTGATTAAGAGCCCAATCAACCCACACTTGCAAACTTGATTGGTAACCTTCCGTTTCGAAATTAATATGGACTATTTGCGAAAAAACTTTTTAATTTTGAATTGTAGCCCAGTTTCGAGACTGACTATTGAATTAACACTCCTTTTTCTAAAAATAGGACGATCACACGAAGATATGAATGTGATGGGTTTTGAGTCGAATAGAATCTCCAATATGCGATTCTCTGATTTAGAAACCCGTACTTTGCCAGTGTATTACTTAGGTCCGATGGGTTTGTTATGAAGTATTCATAGACAAATGCATTGATTAATTCGTTTATCGAAGCATTTTATCCTCAAGAAGTCTTCTATCTCATTTCTAATTTAGGGCATATTTCGCCTTTAAATTAATATATATTTATTTCATATTGCTCATTTTTTTTTGTCCGAAAAGATGTAATCTCGTTACAACTCCATCCAGTTGGCCATCTTGAAACACCATGTGTATATTTCAACCTTGTACTTAGCTCTGTGAAATCGTAATATATATCATTGGCATACTGCTAAGTGTGACTAAGTCGAAGTGACCATGTGTCAGTATTTTATTGGACATCTTGAAATACCTTGTATACGTTCAAACCTTGTTCTTACCTCTGTGAAATCGTAATATATATAATTTCCATACTGCTAAAGTTGACTAATTCGAAATAAAAAGGAACGGGTTAATGCTTTTTTATTAGCTTAAAATGTATTTCTGTAACAGACCTCCCCCCCCCCACTTTTATCAGTGTGCAGGGTGCGGCAGAAAAACACGGACAAACAATTTTTAATATAACTTGATTAGAAATAAATAAATTAACAGAATGCAACAAAATAATAAGAGTAGACTTTTACTAATAAATAAATTTAATTTACTTCAAAGTGGTCGCCTTTTGCAGTGACGCAGAAGTGCAAACGCTTATCGGAATTTTCAGCAATGGACCGCAAGTCACTTACCTTTAAACTATCCCATTCCTACAGAATGCATTGCTTTAGAGGGTTCAAACTTTTTTCTCGTTTAGTGCCAGCCCTAGCCTCTAAAATGGGCCGTATACTGTAATCATGGGATTTAGATTCGGCAAGTTTTGTGTCCATTCTCCAGATGATATCGCGTTCGAAAAATGCGCCTTACACCACTCTTCTGTCATTTTAGCCTCGTGAGCTTGTTGAAATTCCTACTTAACATTGCCGAAGTGCGTCTTGGCCCACGGAAATACAACAGCTTCTAAAATTTTCAATTGGTACACTTTTTGATTTATTTTAATGCCCTCATCCACAAAAAACCAGACATGTTTTTTCTCTTGCGCATTCGGACACCCCAGACTATCACCAACTTTAGATTTTTGCGATGTTCAATAATTGCTGAAGTGCCTGGAGCGTCTACAGACTATATAATATAGTTCTAAGAGTTACAAGCTGTTGGACGATAAAGAGCTTCTCATTAGTGAAAAGGAATCTCTCTCAGCTTTGACTTGCGGCCCGCTACAAAAGTTTTCAGCATCTTGGGAGCCGCACTAGTTTGTTTTCTTCAGAGAGAAACTGAATTTTTTGTAACTTGTAAGGCTTCAGTCCATAATCTGTTTTTGCCATTCGTTGCACTGATTGGTCCCTTATTCCCAGTTCACGAATAATCTTTCTCATGAAAATCTTTGAATTTCATTGAACTCGCTTTTTGATAACCTTACGGCTGTTGAAAGTGTTCACCATACCTTTTCATTCACTTCCTGGGCTTTGACCATCATTGCCAAGCTCTTTTAAAAGATAGATTGCATAAGACACTGTTTGCCGAGGCACAGTAAGCAAACGAACGACTTTATACTGTCGTTTTCCATGCTTAAACAACTCTAAAATAGCATACATGTTGCTTGGCATTCTAAAAAAACCAAAAAACAATACTTAACTAAAAGATAATTATAAAACATGTTATAATTAAAGTAGTAGACAAAAAGAAATGATCAATAATTAAAAAAAAATTATTAACTTCTATTCTATGATGTAGTAACTTTGTCCGAGTTTTTTTTTGCCGCACCTTGTATATACTGATATATACTACTCTTATATGGATATGCTCATTTTTCTGTTACAGAAAAAATTATCATTGCTGCTCTAAATCATAATTGCGCAGAAGAGAAGCATCATGTAATATAAAAAGTATGTGTAGAGACTGAACTGTGTTTTAATGATATGGACTTTCGAATTTCTATTGAGCATTTTACTGTGATGAATAGCTTATAGTTCATTCCTACATTCAGAATGTATCATTAATAATATGCTCCAAAGCTTAATCAGAGTTGTTGCTGGCCTTCAGGCTGTTGCGGGGCTCTCTACTTTATCATTTTATCATTATTTCGAAAGCTATTAATCGTTATTACGATTGTTACGTCAATTGTCGAATATTAGAGCATGAAATTGGATATATTTTCAGTTGCTGTATTTCCGATTCTTGGTAGTTCTTGCTATTAAGTATGTTATTTAATTCTAGAAGATTTAATGTCTAATGCATTACTTGAATGAATGAATCATGGAAACTGAGATTTGGATGGCCAATTATTTAATTCCATTTTGTGGTATAGTGCCAATGGTTAAAGTAACCTTTTTTTTATTATCACGGAGAAACGTCTAGAGTTCATAGAACATCATATCTCAGCATTAAGTGTGGTAATGGATAATGCAAAAAAAGTTTTTTTTAAAATGAACAATGGCTAAACATAAGTGAACATAACCCATTTGCCCCCCCCCCCAAAAAAAAAGATGGCGTAAAGGATATAAAAATTTTTTAATGTAAATTCAAATTTTTTATCCAAAACATTATGGTATGTTAATATTTTGGGATTTACTTATCTATATTTATATTATTTTTAAAATTGCTCTTAGTTATAGCAACGATACGATGCACACATGCGAATATGTTTTAGTATCTTTACAACGCGCATGTGCATTAATGCAATTACTAAAGCAATGGGAAGTATTATTATGAAATATTCTTAAAAATAATTTGAAAGCATTATTAGTAAACTCATATCATTGAAAAGTAATATTTTAAATTTTAAAGGAGTTTAAAAATGTTTTTATCGATGGTACACTTCGAAGTTATTGACAAAAACTTTTAACACCTGGATTAATTGTTTTCATTAAAAATTTATTTAATAATTTGAAAACTCTTTTCTTAATGAACATCTAAATTTCTCTGCTAAATTTGGTAGTTCCAGATCTAATGGTCTATCATGTAGAGCATTTTGTTATGTATGTTGCATGAGGCATTTTACAGATATTCTGCTAGCTTATAAACATTATCATTGTTCGAATAAGCAATTGAATTCGTTTATTTAATCATAATTCATCTGTGGTCATATTATAAATTATATTAATTAGATTTGCATATTAATTACATGTTGTTTAAAATTACAAAGTTTATTAACAATTTCTTAAACACCGAAATTTTAATTTAATTAATACATGCCAGCTTAAATTGAATATGCTTTTGATTTTAAAATATCAAACTGAAAGAATTATTTTTGAAATAAAATTGATGAATGACTTTTACTTTTTAATTTCGAATTATTTATTAAATAAAAGAATTTGTAAAAGTCTAATAAACTTACTTGAATTCAATAGTTTTCCTTAACACTTGATGTCTCCAAAATAACAGAACACGAATCTAGTACATCTTGAGTTGAATCGAATCTGCCATCTTTCATCTAGGAACTCAGATTCTGCCAGTTTTGCCCTATGGGTTTGTTAGAAAGACATCTGTTATTAAATATGTAAGATCTTCCTCCAAGATAAGATTTCGTCTTTAGAACTGATGAAATTTGAGTTCGAAACCTCATTCTACAAAAATATCCGCTTTGTATGTGGATCTGGTATAGATAAAGCATGACTTCATTCAAAATATGACTATCCCTTTGAGTTTATTAGAAAGACGTTTGTTACTGAGCTTGTAAGACCTTCCTACAAGATAAGATTTCGTCTTTACTGCTGGTGGAATTTGAGTTCGAAATTTCATTCCATAAAAATATACGTTTTGTATGTGGATCTGGTATAAATGAAATATGACTTCTTTAAGGATTTCGCTGGTCTGACTTGGAAAAAAGAGTGTCATTCCAGCGTCGTACGAGATTCAAAATTACGAGATTCATCTTTAAATACCTTTATTGCATTTAAATTGATGTTGTGTCTTACCAAATGAAATCAGACTCTTCAGTCATATTCTTGATCTGTGTCTCCGATCAGAATAGCTTACTGAAAAGGAATGATTTAGCTTCAAATTATTTAATGACATTTTATCGGCTACTTTGATTTAATCTTTGATCTCAGTGTTGTTTTTAGCTGCTAATGGCAAAGTTTGCGTGTGAATCGATTTTGTCGGGAAAGGCACAATTTATTTAAAATTCGCGTTACAATTTAGTTATGGTTTCCTTTTCATAAAAATTATTCGTCCATGCAATTTGTGATGGTATCTCGCTACAATATCCCATCAAATCGACAGCGGGAATAATCGTTTTAGACACACACACAGCAGGATGCACACGCAAGCCCATTAAAACAAAATAAAAAAAGAACTAACGGAGAAAATGAGTAAATCCGATTTCTATTTTTTTTTTTTTTTTTTTTTTTTTTTAAACTCAGCCACCATCTTTTTGTGAAAAGTGTTGTGCATGCATAACCAGTCTGCTGCCACAGGGTAAGGTTCGTTGCTGAATGCAAATGAGACGGTTTTCTTCTTTTAAGATTTTTTTTTCTTTCCTGCTTTCGCTTCTCAATACCTGAAAGTAAAATGGGGAATAAGTGAGATTTATGGTTGTAATTATTTTTTCTGAGTGGCAGATACGTATTTTTTTTTATGCTCTTGTCGACGAAGCGCAGTAAAACTCGGCGTGTTCAGAAACTGGAAGTTATTTAGAAAAGGAACTCTGTTGGAAACTTAGTACGTTTTTCGAATTCGGTTATTTTCTGTTAGCATGGATATGATATAAGTTTTTTTGTTTCTCTTTCCTTTTAAGTTATTGAAGGAAGTTATACAAAGTTTATACAAAGTATGTCTTGTTAAACTTTTTGAATCTTCTGAGAATAATCTCTCTATGTGTAAGAATCAAACTCAAGTAGAGTCGTCGCTTACAAATGGGTTCTGAAATTTGGAGTTTTAAAAATATTGGAAGTAAGCAGTTATTTCAAGTTCTTTAACATTAATAAAGTTGGATGATTTCATTTTGTTTTGAAAATTTCTTTGAGTTTTTATGTCTGTCTTTACTAATAATAAAGATAACTCTGTGCGTGTATGTTGCCCTCTACTAGGCAGACTGTTTGACCTATAGCTACGAAATTTGAAAGGATATATATAATATAATATAGTGGCTCCCAAAATTGAGTATACACTATACTCTTTTTTCTTTAATTTTATTCCTTTTGATCTTAACATTCCTATTTATGGCTAATATTTATAAGAATGACAAAATATATATTAACAAAAGTATTAGGCTGAAAAACAAAACGGAGGAATCAATAATATTTTTATTACAGTAATTTTTATGTCAAAGTTGCAAATTCCAAAGTCACAAAATTGAGTATACACCTTATAAATATGCGACTTGACTACCATTATTTATTTCCAAATGAATAAGTAATACAGTTTTGTTACTTTAATTAGCAATCATTGATTTCCAAGCGAAAACAAACGTCTTGGCCATCATAATGAACTCCAGAAATGAAACAAATGTTGAAATTCGGAAACTTGTTATTCTATTGTCTGAAGATGGTAAATCTCTACGAGAAATTACAAGGGAAATTCAACGGAGGCACGGATGCATTCAAAAAATTATCCAGAAGTATAAAATGTATCCGCAAATTGCTAATAAACTTGGAAAGGAAGAAAATAAATCCTCAGTGCCACGACCAAGAGCAGTTATTCGAGAGGTAGCAAACAATCCTAAGGTGAGTGCTACAACATCTACTTCGAGAACAATTAGAATGTATGTTTCCGCTGAAACAATTCGAAGAGTAATCCGAAAAGCAAATTATAATGCTAGCGTAGCCAGAACAAAACCATTCATTTCAAAAGTAAATCGAGAGAAACGTATTTCATTTGCTAAAAGTCATATTTCAAAGCCTCCTGACTTCTGGAATCAAGTAATATTCAGTGACGAAAGTAAGTTCAATGTTTTTGATAGTGATGGTCGATGTTATGTTTGGTTTGGTTTAGTTATATTAACGTCCCGTTTAAAGCAACACTTGGGCTATTTTGGGACGGACCTCGTAATTTTGAACGAGGATGACACTTGAGCTGGCACCGCCCTCTCCACACCACACCACACCAGCGAGAGGACGTTTGGTCAGGACGGATTTAACGTGCAACTGATCCCCTTACACGACGGTTCTTAGGTGAAATCGGGTCTCGAAACTGAAACCCTCCGGTTCCGAGGCCGAGACCGTACCACCAGGCCACCGCGGCCCGATGTTATGTTTGGAGAAAGCCCAATTCTGAACTTCTTCCTAAAAATACCAATCCTGTCAAGCATGGAGGTGGTTCACTTCTTGTATGGGGCTGTATATCTGCAAAAGGAGTGGGAAATTTAGTTTTCATTGATGGAATCGTGGACAAAATTAAATATTTGGATATGCTGAAGAAGAATTTAAAACAAGGGGAACAGAATTTGGGTTTAGGGTCAAGTTTTCTGTTTCAACAAAATAATGACTCGAAACATACAGCTAAAATAATTAAGTTATGGTTGTATAATTGTAAAAGGCAATTACACACCCCTCCTCAATCTCCAGATCTCAATGTGATTGAAAATTTGTGGGCACAATTAGGAAAATCGGTTCAAAAACACGATATTAGGGGCAAGGAACGCTTAAAAAGAGTATAACAAGAAGAATGGTCGAAAATATCCGGCGAAACAACTCAAACTCTTGTCAACTCAATGCCACACCGTTTACAAGCTGTTCTAAATGCAGAAGGATATGCAACAAAATATTGATTTATCTTTTTCTCTTTTTGTTGACAGATTTTGCTAGATGTATACTCAATTTTGTGACTTTGAAATTTGCAACTTTGACATAAAAATTACTGTAATAAAAATATTATTGATTCCTCATTTTTGTTTTTTAGCCTAATACTTTTGTTAATGTATATTTGATCGTTCTTATAAATATTAGCCATAAATAGGAATGTTAAATTCAAAAACAATAAAATTAAAGAAGAAAGAGTATAGTGTATACTCAATCTTTGGAACCACTGCATATATATATATTATAAAATGTAAAAATGTGCAATTAAAGTGGGTTTTTTTTTTGAAATTTTAATAAGAATATTTATTTTAAAAATTAAATTGTATTTTGTAAATATTGCTTTCGAAAACATTATGGCATGAAAATAAATTTTGCACCTTTTCAAAAATTGCCTTATAGTCATACAATTTAAAGGTCGTGCAAAGTTTTTCTGAATTTTGGTAATTTTTTTTTAATTAATCCTCGTCACCTGATCACGGTTCAAAATTACTAGGTCCGTCCCAAATTAGGCCTAATGTTGCTTTAAAATGGGACATTAATATTTAACTAAACTAATCTGAAGTTCTGAATTGAATTTTTCATCTACTTCTAATAGTATATCAAGACTAATAAACTGATTTCTGGATTTTAATACCTGCCAGCTTTTCAAAAATATATGCTATATACAGCACTATCTTTTACGTTATGTGACTAAAATTCATTAAATTTGGTTTTAGATTTTTTTTTTTTTTCTGTTTTAGATCTCCCCCCTTAGTATTTTGTTTTCTTATTTCAATAACACAGGTCTTAAACGTGCTGGATATATAGAAGTTTTGCGCGAAGTCTGCACAATACTGTAGAATCCTATCAAATTTTAGAGTAAATTTATCTTTGAAAAGTTCACTCTTGTGTAAATGTACACGATAACTCATAAGGCCATTTTAAATATTTTTATTATCAGGATTATAGATAATATCAGACTTTGGACCAAATCTTTCGAAAGGATGTATCTCTATTAGTCTGCCTTCATGTTTATGTTAACATTATAACTAAAAAACGTAACAAACTAGATAAATGAAATTTAGAATTCCGTTTTGAAATCAAATTATAGATCTATGTCAAATGTTGAAAGCTCTCTATTTTTTCAAGAAGCAAACGAGAAAATCCTTTATTGTCCTTTATCTTTTCCTTTCCTTTACTGTCTTCCTTTCCTTTACTTGAATCCTTTACTTTGCTGTCAATGAATATTGGGATTTTAACAGATTAATAGAGGTTTGAATTACTTATGCGAATTCTATATCTGAAGGTGTTAGTTTAATTTCTTGAGAATATTTTCACTTCCTCAGTTGTAAACTTTTGTTTGTTAATTATATTTGTATTTGTTCATCAGATGGCAAAAAGCTATAATAAAGTATTTTTTGGATGTACATATTAAGTAAGCAGGATATGTATATTGTATTTATGTGTTCTTAGAAATTTATTTTAATTAATTAATTAAAATTACTTTAAGTTTTTCCGACACAAGGAAATCAAAAACACAAAAATTTATCAAAATCTCGGGCAACGGAATATTTTTGACAGATACAATATTTTCTTTTTGTGGCTTTCATATTTGAGAAAGTAAATAATGCATTATATATACGTTTTTTTTATTAAAATTAAAAAGATAATGAAAAGGACTCTTTAATTATTTTGCACAAGGCACTGATTACGTCGCAGTCTTCTATTATATTATATAAGGAAATACAATGAATCTTCTGAATATGAATGAATCTTGGTGGGGTTCACTCCTGGCAACAATGACGGCTTTAGTCAAGGCTGGAACCACATGTGAGGAACATTAATTTTTAAATGAATGAATCATCTGCGGTAAAAGTTCGTCAGGCTTCTGGTTTGTGGTCAGGTTCTCACCAAATGGCAGGACGGACGAACGAACAATAGTCAAGGGTTGCGATCCGGGCATTCCATAGAATACATTTTCAGAGTGAAACAATTGAAATTCCCAAAGCCTGTTGAGAATTAGCAATGTTCTGTTTATTATTATTTTTTTCTTTCTTTCTCGGATGCAAACGAGAATCACGCAATATCCAAACAATGGAATTACATAGAATACATTCTGCGTGTTATATCGAAAGATTTCCAGCATTCTTGAACCAGCGAGTGAGAGATTCGCGACTTTTTTTTACTGGAATAGACGGTGACTGGGGGATGCATTTTTTTTATTTGAAAATATTCATGAAATTTTTTTTATCAGTGCATGTAGGTCATTGTTTATGGCTTGAGGTCATTGTTTGTTTTTATTCCAAAATTAGATTTTAGGTGAGGGATGTAAAACAAAAATGCACATACCAAAAAAAGAAATAAAATCCTGTCTATTGCTATGAAGTAAAAAGAAAAGAAAAAAAGAATGCTTGAAAATAAGTGAAAAAAACTACTAGAATTTTTTTTTAAATCATCTTAATTGAAATATTTAGATAAAGATGAGGTTTTTTTCTAATATGAATTATCTTTAATAAAAAAAGAATTTGTTTGCACTATTTCGATTTTTTAGTAATGCACCGAAAAAATTGCAATACATTTTTGAACTTTTATCTGACAGATTTTTAATTTCTTCTATCGCATTCCTTATTGATTTTTGCTTTTAATTTTTAATTTAAGAATATTAATTTAAAATTTAATATGCAAAGATATGTATTAGTATTCTTGTAAAACGAAAAAAAAAAACATTTTTCAAGATATAACTCCTACAGGGGGCGAGGGTATCTCAGGTATGAGGATGAAAAGCATCTAGCCTTGTGTTTTGTTCTCGCCACCCGGGTATACAGTAATGGTGGGAGTCGGCTACCTCCTGCCAATGACGGGACTTGCTTCCCACGGAAAGGGTTATACCGTGACCGGTGATGGTCCTCAGGACTCAGCCTTAATTTGTGCCAGTGTTGCTATCGCGGGGACTAAAGTTAAGTCCTAAGGGCCAACCAGTATTGCTGCCATTCTTGTCGATATTATTTTGTTTAGTTGTGGCGAGAAGGTCGGCTGTACACAAAAAGAAATGTTGCTGTTGTGGCGGTTCAGTTAATCGGATAAATCCGCGTGCTTTATTGGTGGGTCGGATTGACCGGTTACGGTTTTCAAGACAGAAAGTTTATTTGTAATTACAATAATTCATTGTTTTTCTACTACATCTTGTATTGTTTGGATACTCTCTGTCATATATATGTAATGATATTTTAAATTCTAATTTAAATCCAGATTTATTCCCAAAGTTTTATTTTAATTTAACCCATAGTAACTTAATTCTAAAATATTCTCTTATTTCCTGATCGCATTCCACTTTTTCTATTTAATGAATTCAAGAGAAGCTTTATAAAATTGCTGAATAGGCTAAACGCCAACACATTCACACGCTCCGCCTGAAGGGCTAGAAAAATGTCCAATAAGCACATTCTTTTTTTAAAAGATCCCTGTGTTTCCCTTACTTGTGATTGACATGCGTCAGAAATCCCTATCAGAATCTTAATAATATATTAGCACTGTAAAAAATATTTTCTCTATCAATATCTCATGTTATATAAGATGTTTCATAGTTTATTTCGTTCTTCCTCACTTATGCTTTTGTGCCGCGCTGTGGCGGATGTGCCTTGTCCGCGCCTTCTTGTAAATAAATGATGCTTTCTGGGGATGGATTAAAGAGAATAAATCAACTTAAAAATGCAATGTCTTCTTCACTGTCTTCGAAGCTTGCCTTCTGCTTTCAGAAAATTAAATGCTTACATATATATATATATATATATATTTCGAATTGTTTTGTATGTGCAATTAAATTTTGCAAAAAATTGTGATTACATTATTCAACTGATAAATAAGCATGAGGGAATCAAAGCTTAAATCCAGCTTTATTTTTTTGTTTCATCACAGGTTGAAATTTAATTTTAAAAAAAGAACTTTAAAGCTTTTTGTATAAACCCATAGCCAGAATCCGTAGTAGCTTTATCATATGCTTTCAAAGATTATACATGTTCGAGCAAGTACTAACGAAACCGAAAAATAGCTGAGTCCTCCCCCCCTTTTTTTAAACCCATGCTTTCCACTCGATTTGACAATTCAAGGCTTGGCCGATAAAAATACAGAAATTAGAATTTGAGAAGCATGAAAAATGCCCCCCCCCACAAAAAACTAGGGTCCTGCATTATTTTATACTAATCAGTTATTAATTTATATAAAAAAAGAATACTAGAACTGATTTTTTTTTAAAGCTATGCTGCTGAAAAAATTTTCTTTTTCAACTTTTGTTCTATAGAATAAGGTGCCTTTAATGAGAAATGTGTAGAAAAATTAAGGAAAATCGATTGTCGAATCCGAAATGTAGTTGGTTGATAATTCTTTAGATTTGATTCGTTCATTCATTAAAAAATTTTATTATTATATTTACAGTTATTTTTAGAATTTAATTTTAATTGTATAAAAGTGGAAACGTCTAAAAAATTTGTTTAATATAGTCACAACGTTCGTGGACATAAATCCCATTACTTAAATAGTAAAAAATATTGTTATAAAATATATCTAAAATATTTAAGAAATTATTAAAATTAAAGCAAAAAAATAGCACGAAAATATAATCAGTAACACTGAAAACGTTTTTTTCTTTTCTTAATGAATGTTAAAGTGTTGTGAAAATGACTTTTGTTCAATAATATTTCGACTAGCTATTAAGAAAAAAACCCATTAAAACATTTAATTAATTTTCGATTTAAAATCTAATTAAAATTTTAAAAAATTCTTAGAGAGTACCACTACCCAAGAAGTAACTCGGGGCCAAATTTGACTGCTGTATCTCCAATAGTCTGATTTTTAGAGAGTTTTGAACAGTTTTTTTTTTTTTTTTTTCATTATACATGTCACAATTTATAAATAGTATGGCAATTTATAAATATTATAGTGTTAATAGTAAAAGTTAGAGCAAAATATTTTATTACCTTCCCAATTTTTCTCTATTAGCTTTTTCTATTCTCTATTTTCTTTAAAAACACTTTCATCCCAGTGACCAGACTTGTAGGTTGTGGTTCTAGATTATCGTTGTTTCAAGTTCAGATAATCTGGTCACTATTGTTATTTAAACATATTTACATTCAAATCGCGTTATTTTAGATTGTTTATTTACAATTACTGTTTTTCAAAAATAAATGTCAAACTGCCATGTGTGAATAATGATGTTACTTTTAAAAATATACAATTAGGTGCATGACCTGTCACACTGCCCTACTGTTGTCGGATAAAATGTAACATCACGCACACTGTAAATTCACGCATGTGCGAACGTGCTACTTTGCACGCAAAATACAAAAGATTTTCATTTTTGTAGTGTAATAGTACCCTGGTTATCATTGTGATAATTATTATAATAGCTCCAAACAAGATGCTGTAAAATTTGAAAGCATTTATAGATTGTTGTGAATGGTATGTTTAAATGAGTCACTGCCATAGTCGAAATTATTTATGGTGAAAATAAAGATAAAATAATATTGATCATAAAGATGCGTGCATAGATACAATTTCAGGTTATTTTTTAAATAAAATTTCAAAAAAAATTATAAGGTCACAAAATCTTTGCATATTTTTTCTTTTATAAATTTGTTAAAAAAAAAGTTTATTATGGAATTGAAATAAATACTTCGATAATTTTGATTCATGCTTATGATTCTCGCCAAGTCAATTCAATTATTGAGTCGATTTGAAAAGAAAAAAAAAAATCACTGTAATTCAGCATTTAATTAAGTTAAAAAAAATTTTTTTTTTCAAGTTTTCTGGAATATTACGTAATGCGTAAATAGGATTTCATACGGACTGCAGCTGACTTTGGTTGTTGTAAGTCTTTAAACACCAATGTAAATCTGATTATGTAAATTTCAGTTGTCAGATTTCCGGCTGAGCAAAATAGACAGCTGCTTAAGACTGCTGTATAAAGAAAGCAGCAACTGTATAACGAAAGAAAAGGCAGCAACCAAGTTGATTTAATAACTTCATTTTCATAGTTTCCAAATAAATAAATTTGTAAAAATATAAATTTAATTAATTATAAAATATTTGGATAATATTGAAAACTCTGTCCAATATGATTGGTTGGCTACTCTTATATGTTTCACTTCGTTCACTTTGTTATTAGAATGTTTATAAACACAAAACATCTGTTTCAATGATATTGCATACAAGCGTGGATGCCTGGAGTCGTAATCTATACTTATATAAAGCTCAATGTGTGTGTGTTGGCGCTCTACAGAAAAGACCATTTAACCTACAGCTACCAAATTTGGTACATGTATACCTTAGAGGTTGGGAATGTGCACCTGTGGTCCCTTTTTTGAATTTTTAATTAGAATTTTAATTATTAATTAAAAACTAACTTTCACGCCAAAAAATCTTTTCATTTTCCCCAATGCCAAATGAGTAAGGCTTCAGTTGTTTTTTTTTTCCCCAACAGTAATGAGGCTAGGGTTAACATTTTTCGGCCGATTATTTCAAATGATTCTGTTTATTTTCTTAATGTTTTATGCATTCAAAATTAAACGTTGTTAATTAATCGATCTTTCGGATTCATTCTGAAGTACTTTTGAATTAAAAGAACACAGAATAAAGGAAATTAAAAATTTCTAATCTGCATAGCGTTACCGTAACTGGTGTTGAAAATTCACGCATGCGCTTTGCGTTCTGATTGTTGACAATATTATCAACGGGTGATTCTTGATTTAAATTTTTTTAGGTTAGTTGCATGCTTTTGTAATTAAATTGTATTTTTGTTTGTTATATATTTTTTTGTATATGCTTATAGTTTTAAGTACATAGTTTTTTAAGTAGTTTTTTTAAACCTGTTTTCGACCGATTATTTTAAACGATTCATTTTATTTTCTTAGTGTTTGATGCATTTAAAATTAAACATTGTTAATTAATCGATCTGTTCAGGATGAATCTGAGAAAAGTTTGTTGACAAATTCTTGAGATATTACATAAATTAAGAAAGATATTCTTTAGTGTCCATCAAGTTTAAACGCTCAGTGACTCTGTTATCAGTAATCATATTATAAAAAAATGCTTTGTTTCAGTAAAAAATATTATTATATTGATTGCAGATTAATTCTTTCCACTTTAATTTAAAGCATAAATTCTACGAGAGCTAACAGAAAATTAGACAGATACATATTACGTTATGACTGAAGGCTTTTATAATATTATGAGTGAATTATATGACTATCAAAATCTGAAGTTTTAAAATATTTTGATGAAGAATCTATTAAAGTAGGAATTGCGTAAAATATTTAATTATTAAAATTTAAACGAACATTAAGATTGGCGAATCGGCTGGTCGCCAAAGGCGGCTAGTAAATAAATAAAAACAATTAGATAATTGAAAACAATTGCATTCTCTCAAAATTAATAAAATAATAAGTATTTACCTAAAATAAATAATTAATATGTTAAATGTTGAAATGTTAAATTATCTTTTTATGCCCAGTTTATTAAAAAATGATTCTCACAAGGTGTACTACTTAGAACCGAAAAATATTTAAATTGCCACCAGGTAGATGATATGAACCCTCTATACTAATTTCAATTTCTGATTGGCGATATTATCCTAAAATTTAATATTTATAACATCTAAATTTTTATCTTCTAGACCATGCATAAGTCAAATTATTGACATTATGTTAACGGTAATGTACAAAACGCCAGCATTCTATAGAATGCCTAGATACTTTTTAGAATACCAGGCATTTTAGGCAAAGTATGAAATAACGAGATTTATTACACACTTTCCCTAGGCATTGTATTTAATACGTTAGCATTCTATAGAATGACATGCTTAGGCAAAAACAAAACAAAACAAGAAGTCACTATAATGCTATTATTTAAATTGCTAGTTAGTTTAGAAATAACAAAATATTATGCCCAAAATATCGCTCTCATTATAAGTATTGATATCATTATAGACAGTATGAAATTTTTGATGACACTTAGTGCATGCAGGCATGCGTGTACATTATTAGTTTCCTTTAAATACGCACAACAGTTGATAGAAACAGGAATCTCTACGGTACGCATCTCATCATCTTGTTGGTTTAATCACCCCCCTCCATCGAATATAATCTTATCCATGTTTTTTAAAACAAATTCTTTTTCCTGAACCGGAAATAGATTTATATTTTGTCTGATTGACATCTGGCATTCTGTAGAATATCTAGAAAATGTATGAAATGTTTGATCGCTTCATATACTGCTGCCATTTTTCGGCATTCTAAAAAAATGTCTTTAAGTATTATATAGAATGCCTGCTTTCATTCATTGACGGTAACATATACATATGCATAAATGCGTAACCATCCCCATTCGATTTATTTTGGGGTTTCCACTTCTTGATAACTTCCGGAAATCCTTTCAAAGTTAATGGACATATAACGATAGCTCAAATAAATTCTCTATTAATCATACTCCGATCATCTAGGAATCATCTATATTAATACCCGTCTGTTCCACCCAAACGGTTCTATTCATCAGAGAGTTATACGTAAACTCGTACACATATCAGAGATTCCAAAACGTGATTCTTTGGTGCACTTATTGGTTCCCTGGAATGTCTTGCTGAAGAGATCGTGAGCGGTAATCGTGAGTCTTGCCGCCTTCGTTCTTTGTTCCCTTCACAAACCAACGGAGCAAAACTATGATGCCTTAAATGAGAAGGACGATCGGTTAACGAAAAAAAAAAAAAAAACGCGGCAGTAAATTATTTTTATGCGATGATATACTGCATTAGTTCTGCTAAATTCATTACTGCTGTAGACGTTGCGTTGATCATGCAATCTTTCAATAGAATTTATAAGACTTGTTAAGTTTAGTAGAATGCATTACATACAAGTTGTATTTATTGAACAGCTTGTTAAAATCTTTTATTGTTTTAATTTATGGTAAATAGGAAAAATAATAGTTGGGTAAGAAGAACATTTCTGTAATTTATTTGCTTTCTTATAATAAATAAATTTTTCAAAAATTATTTTAATGTAGAATTCTATAAAATGTGGGTGGTGATCCCGCAATGGTCCTTCGCACCCACTGAATCTCATTCTCAATTGATTTCCTCTCTACGGTGCATCTGAAATAGAGCAATTTAAAAAAAAAAAATGCGGGAACTGATGCGAAGTTGATTTGCAGGGATTTATACATTAAAGTAGTATTGTTTATACTTATATAATACTTAATTTGTGTATCTTTATATAATATATATTATGTGCAATAAGTATTATGTAACTAATTTATATATTTCAATGTAATTAATTTATTGTATGTCACACTTAATTACATTCTACGAATTGATTCAATAAGGATTCAAGGGATATTTGAAAATGATGAATAAATAAATTATTTTTCTAAAATTAATATTTAAATCATAAAAAATAATCGCTAATAAATAATAAAAAAAACTAAGAGTAGTTGCTACATAAACATATAAAATACAGCTTAATATGCGAATTAGTAGAAAATGTAATTTTTATTTTTTTACAAATTAGTTACAAATTTCTTAAAAATTTCTTTTATAGCAAATTTATTGATATCGTCATCATATATTTTTATTTTGTCTAACTTGAATTACACATATAAAATGTATAAAGAGATGAATCAGTATTCTTGATTAATGCCAAACTTTAAATTACTATTCTTTTTAAATTTTTTTTCTATTTTCAATCTTGAAATGGGATGCAAAGCACCTAACTTGCCTTGGATTAGTTGACGTGAAATGTCCAATAATTGCATGGCAATTTTCAATTAACTGTATGCGAATTTAAAACAAAAACGAAAGAGTACAAATAAGCAACCTCTAATGCATTTTTCTTGCAAAATCAGCCAGTGTTTTGGGGAGCACAAAAATGCCTGCCATTGTGCATTCGGACTTTTCGTAACCAATTCGGGCTAGTTCTGATTTGAAGCATATTGTTTGTAGCTCAAGATTAGCTATAATTGATGGATTAGATAACAACAAATTTCGAAAGATTATGCGTCCGAATTCCTTAGGTGGACTTAATTCCAAGGTGCCTAAACAATTGTAACCGATTCTTTCAACACTTCAGTTGATGAATAATTTTCTACAGTTGACGGATCATATCAGATTAGATGTCGAAAGATTATGCAGCTGGATTCTTTAGATGGACTTTTTTCCATAGCATCTATACAATGGATCCTGATAATTTAATAATTTCAGCTGATATACATTTTTCTACATTTTTGTTAATTTATTGGAGTTATTAAATTTTATTACTTGTGGAAATTAATTGTTCAAAGTATGTATATACTTTTGAGACATGCTCATAATCAATAAATAACTCAGAAATGTAATTTGAATGGAAATCCAAAAATATATTTTAAAAAATAATTAATTGTAAAAGTATACAACTTCTATTAATTTTCTGCATCTGAATTGTGCGTCCTGTCATCCTTTCAATTAATTTCAGTCTGTTAGTTCAAGCCATTATCTGTAAGGTGTGGTTACTTTTACATCTACTAGCATGTGTGCCAGTAAGGATCTATTGTTCTCGTTTCCTCTCTTCAATTAATAATTCAAGGAAATATTCAGTAAACGTTCTAGTATCGTTCATTATCGCATTGTGAAAGATAAGATCTCTAGAGATAAGCTTAATTTAATGTTCCTCCACCCTTTTCTGTTACAGACTAACAGTTTCTTTCACATGTGTGTATTTTTAATTTATTTCGCAGATGAATCTACCTTTGAAGTTCACAAATTCGGCAATATATTAATACTGAAAGAGTGTCTGGATTTTAAAAAAATGCAATAAAATGCTTAAATTATATTATTTTTATAAATCAAAGGAAGTTATTATTAAAAAGGAATAATGTTTTATTGTTTTAATTAGTTCCTTTTTTAACATGCCAAACTTTATATGGTCACTGTTTCTCGTAGGTCATTGTAAGGCCGATTCTTATCTAGGACTTAAAATTAAGGCTTATCTTTTTTTTTTTTTTTTTAAACTATGACTTTCTCGAACAAATTAAAACTTTACGTTTCCGTTTTCATTCAGCAGTTTTTGTTGCAATCTTAAAATTTAAAGACAAAAAAAAAAAAAAAAAAAAAAAAAGCACATTAGTTAATCGAATATTATTTAAGTTCGATTTAACCTGGTTATTTAGGAAAGTTGATTTATATGCTTACTTGATTTATAACATTGCAATTATGCCAATGTTTGAACAGTTGTTGTTTCTAGAAATATTAAAATATAAGAATGTACTCAAATTATATATGAATCAATAACTGCAAGATTGCGAGATACAGAAATTATAAGATTTAGAAATTACGAATACTTTTACGGTCTAAAAATTGCTATTTCTTACCTATATTTTAAAAGAACCTAAAATTTTTTATTATGAATAAGGAAGATCAAACATTGGAAAAAGCTTTTGTATTAATGTTTATTATCAGTTTATACATGAAAGGAAAATATACTTTTTCTGTACAAAAACAGGGTTTTTTTTTATATTTTTAAAAAGAATTAAAGTTTAGAGTATAAAATAAATAATTTAATCTAAAAAAACCATAATTTAACCATTAATAATAACCATGTTACAATGGTAGAATCAAGCAGTAATAGTTAAATAATATATGATAATAAAATATTTGGGTCCATTAAATCAGAAATTTTGAACAAAAAATATTTTTTTATTTTCAAAAATTAAAATAACATCTGTATTTATGTGGCCAGCTATCTTAGTGAAAATAGTGTGGTATCACAAAAAATCAGAGAAAAATCGAGATAGCTAACTAATATTCATGTAAGGATCATCATATGACAAAACTTTGTAATGGGGGAACAGATACCAATGAATCTGTGTCAGGAAGCCTTAAATAAAACTGAATTCCACTTCAAATGCAATCTATATAGGTATGTATAAGAATTTTATTATATATATTGTGTAACATTATAGTTCTTGTACGATCTTGATAAAATTTGGCACTCCAACTTTTCTAAGCAAAAGGAAGTTCGCCTTAATACTTTTATCCTTTTACTCTTTAATACTTATACTTTTTAGCAAATCATAATTAAAATGTAAGATAATGAAAAATTATGTACGTTTTGAATGTTTTTCAACATTGCAGTTTCATTTATCACAAAGTGATTAGTATAATATGTTAAAACTTATACAATTATTATTTTAGTCATACCAATTTCATTTCTGTACTATTTTGATAAATTTTTGATAAATTTTTTGATAAATTTTTTGAAGCTTTTGAATGATTTATAATTTTATCAATTTTTTTGTTATAATGAAATTTAGATTAAATTATTTTTTCCACCAGCCATTTAATCACGTGTTTTTGTCATTTCATTTGTTACTTTCTTTGGATACAAACGCCGTAATGAGTTTTCGCTTTCATTTCTGTTTTGTACTTTTAAAGAAATTGCAGTAAATTTGCTGTCGATTGATTGCATTGTTGACATTCTTTTCTGTTTTGTCATAAAGGGAAATTTTTAATAAATTCATCCCGTATTAATAGCTTATCAATAAAGAAAGCCTGAATTCTTGGCAGAGAAATTGATCGCCAAAGTTATTTTATATATTATGATTATGTATATCATCAGTAATTTTCTATTTAACTAAATTTACAATTGAATAAAATTCTATACCACTATGCCGAGCAAAAATTATTTCGAATATTATAAAGAGGCAGTTTAATTTTAATAGCATTGATTGTCTTGACTCAGGAACTATTTCTGTGCATGCTTGATTATTAATTGAACGCTTGAATATTTCTCTTCGATTTGTAAAATGGATATTATTTTTAAATTAGATTAAAAAAAACTATGGAGGGCATGTAGAAGAAGCACGAGGCTGATGAAGTAGAATTAAAAGAAAATCTTAAACGAATACAAACTTATTTCTGTCTTGAAGTTTATAAACATATTTCAAAAGCAAAAATAGCTTTTTTACTGTTTGAAATCTCGTTAAAAGGCCGAATCCGGGTTTTCTCGAGCGATTACTAATTACTTTTTAATTAACTGTTCCTTTGAGTAGCGTAATTAACATTATTAGTGCATTTATCTTTTCTTTTCTTTCATATTCTATCTTTCTGTGTTAAATTATGTGCAAAATTATGTTAACTGTCAAAACATCTCGAAAACCGGATAAGGAGGGTGTATCGTAACCTGATTTTTGTTTCCAACTTCCACATGATTCAGTTTCACGTTAGAGTTTATACGCCTATTTGTATTTATTTGCACATCACTGAATTTTAAAACCATGTGGTTCCATGCTCGGAATTTGAATATTGTTCATTTTTATGCATAAAAAATAATTGTGACGGATGCACCAAAAAAATGACATTATTTTTATATATTGTTTCAATTCGTAAGTTGTATAAGTTTTATGCATTTGTAGTTGAATACGATATAGAGAAATTTCAAAAATTTAATATGTATAATTATTTTCGGTAAGAAAATGATAAAAATTTACAGTTTGCATTTCTTTGTATCGGAATTTCTATACATTGATTTATATATATATATATA
>JAPMOR010112576.1:1836931-1914519 GCA_026543865.1 Argiope aurantia | reverse complement strand
ATATATATATATATATATATATATATATATTCTTTTTTAAAAGTATTTTTTTTTTCTTAAAAGTGATTCAACAAAATTTTAAATTAATAATGAACAGTTTTATTTTCTAGCTTGTTATTTCTCATATTATACTATAAATACCGATCAAATAGCACACTATTTGGTGATTATTCATTAGTTTAACAAAATCAATAGAATAATTTTATAGTAATTCAATAATATTCGATGCTAGAACCATCAGAATTGATGCCAAAGTATGTGACTGTGTCAGTTAATTCGAGATTTGTTTCATTGAATGCGATGATAGTGCAAACCTTACGTATATTATAAATTAATAATTCTCCAAGGGAATTAAATTCTAATTGCTATTTCTCTCTATTTCTCTTATTCTGTGATAGTGAAGGTTGATATTGACAATTCTTCAGAAGCCTATTTTTTAGAAATTAAAATCTCGTTCCATTTTTTTCAAATAATTGGTTTGAGAAATTTACAATATGATAATAGAATTCTCAAGACATTTTCTAGATCCAATTCATTTCTTGGAAAAATCCGAAATATTCTCAACATATAGATTCATGTTGCATATAAACTCTACAAATATTGGTTGTTATAAAAATCTAAAATAGTCTACTTTCTTCTGATAGAATTAATTCAGCATTATACATTTAATATTAAATTATAATAATATATCTATTTTATTATTACTGTTTGAAATGATGTATTAACTGGGTCTGTAAATACTATAATGCAGATTTTCTAGTGAAACTGATGAAAATATCTTGACGGACAGAACACTAATTCATAATATTTCTTTTGTTATCGTAAAACCCTTTATTTTTTATTTGGGATTTGTCTGATGAAATTAGATAATGTAACTTTTAATGCATTGATATAATTTAAATTTTTATGTTATGTTAAGTAATCCAATGACTGGAAACTAGGCATTATCAAATATAGTATTCTTGAAAAGTATTTTTCCGCAAATATGTCGATAGGGATAGAGTTTGTGAAGGATTCTGTCTCAAGTATAATTTTTTCTGTCGATACGCGTTTAGAAATTTTGATGCTCGTTCCAAAATCGTTGTGTTCTAAAACGAGGTATTAATCTAATTAAACTAAAATGTAGCAAACCTAATCTTCGTAAGTGGATATCAATGGTACTAAATATTTTGATCCAAGTGTATGTGTGTGACACTAGAATGAAAATAATTTAACTTACCAAAATTAATTTGAATTATTTTAGTAAATTTAAAATTAAATTGAATTATTTTGAGTTTATGGAACATTGTTTAGCAATGCTCAAGGTTATACCTCCAAGTTTGAACAACAAAGGTCATTCTCTATTTGAGACCTGTCTATCAAAATAAAGTAAATTCTTTCAGATTTACAAGTTTTTTCTTTTTCTTTTTTCATATCCGCGATATTTTGACATTTCATCTTCCCCAACATCAAATTAATACTGTCCTTGCCTTTTTTTTCCCGTCATTTTTTTTTTATCAATTACCGCATCCGTCCAAACCGACTATTAAAGAGGCTGCTTTTTATTCTCTCCATAAACTCTTAATGATCACAAAGAAACACTTTCTGCCCTGACTATTTTTTTTTCTATTTCCAAAACGGTTATATAAATTTTTTTTTCTGCCTTGCCGCAGGTAGTAATTTCACTCATCCCGTTCACTGTGATTGTTGTGACCGAATGAGTCATCCTCAACTCAAGTGGTGGCCCAATCCAGTTCTTGCCATTCTGTATCGTTTTGTTTCCATGGGCTTTGATACTCGCTTCTAACCATGCGTGAAGATAGAGCGTTTGGAGTAAGAATATAGAGATTTCAACCACAAAGTTGTTTTTTTTTAATTTTTTTTTCCAATGTGATTTGAATTTTATGTTTTCCGTTACCTGCTAAATGAGTTTCATTAGGGCCGTTAAGCTGAACCCGGGGCAAAATACTGGCTTGTGGGATGCCACACATCCAACATCTCCCTTGTAAAATTAGAAATATTTACTTTTCTTTTTTCTTCTTCTGTGTCTGGTCCCAGGGATTTTACTTTCTCTAGATGGGCTTCAGTTTTGCTCTCTTCAGAACAAAACTGAACTCATTTCGTGAAAAAGTTCCGCAAACTGGATAATGCTCTCTAATTTTTTCTATCCACGAAGTGATCCACGAATTGATCCATTTTTGTATTTCTTCATAAGAGCAGAAATATTGATTATCCAGGCCGGATAAGATCTCCTATTTTAGTTTTTACAAGTACATTTTGGCTTATTTTGAGAAATATGAGCGAGCGTTATCAAGCTGGAGGATAACTTTGTCGTGCCCACTTGGTAGTTTCTCTATTTCTTCTTCAGTGATTGGCTAAAATGCGCCAGTAGCCTTTGATACTGACACCTTTGATGGTTTCACTCGGTTTCAAGTATAATTATATAACTTTGTAATATATAATGTATAACTTTGAAGTTGTCCCACCAAACTAGAGCATAACTTTGGCACTGTGAACATTCTTTTTGAAGCGTTGAAACCCCTCATGAAATGTTCTTTCACTGAGATTGATTGGACTTCCCGTTAGAGCATTCGATATGCTAGAGCCGCAATTTTCTTTAAATGGAAATAGAAAATTGAAGTTTCCCGCAAATGACAAGAATTTTACTAAAAAACTGACATCTTCGATTGAGAATAAATTCATGATGCCGACACAAAAAGTTGGTTAAGGTGGTTATGTTGACAGACGTCCAAGCTTACTCTGTGAAATTTTGATCTGTTCTTACCGCTACAGCCATCAATCGTAAAATGGTGGTAGCAAAATTTTACATTTAATAGTTCAGTATTTACAAAATTAATGGCACATCCCTGTAAAATTGAACTTCCTAATTAACTTTTGCCAGATTAAGGATGAATTTTCTTTTTGCCAATAAAAGACAAATTTTCATTTCAAGTGAATGCTTGAAAAACAGTTTTATAAAATGGACTTAATTACTTTAGAAAACGGATCTTAAACAAAAATTTCAAATTTGACATTCACAGTCATGTGACAAGCGTAACTGCTCATCTATATTATCTGTCATTTGTCTTATACTGTACTTATATCACATCCTTTTTTTTTTCATCCATTATTATGGATGTTTGATTCCAAATTTAATAAGCGCTTTACGTGATCCAAACTGCTGAACATGAATTGTCTCTTTTGCTGTTTGGGTAATCGTTTGCATTTCTTGTGATCACTTTAAATATTGAAAACTTAATTTATTAAAAAAAATATAGAATATTTTTTCTAAATACGAGCAAATAATACTCGCACTAATCCTCGAGTGTTTATATCGTAATCACGAGATTTTTCTAATTTTTATAAACATGTATTAATTTTGTTCAAAGAACCTGAAATTAGAAAATTGAGATCTATTGATTACAGCCTGATTTATGTATCTTTGTAGTATTTAGCACTTAAAATTACAATATTCCATTGTAAAATTAATGATCAGTATTTTGAGATTTTTTTATGCCATTTGATTTCTCGGTTTCTTCATCGGTTTCTGCTTAAATTTGTTGTTATTACATTACTCACGTTTTTAAACATACTTTTAAAAATGAAAAAAAAATAGCAAATAGATTCAATATTTTATGGAATTAACTCATTGTTAAGTATTAAACTAATTACTAAGTTGTAACTAAGTATTAAACATTAAAATGTAAGCTGCTTAATTTGATTTGGAAGTTTGCTGTAACAAAATGACTGTCATTATTACATAAATCTCTATTTGAAGTTTTAATTTAATATCTCGTTACTTTAGTGTTTAACAAGATATTAAATGATTGTTTCAATTGTGTGTGTAACATCGAATAAATTATTGCCATTGTCAACAAAAGAAAGTAATTTACAATTATTATATCTGCATTTTAAAATTACTGTTTTTCCTGACGAATTCTTTTTTACCTACATTATCCTTTCACCGCATAATAGATTGTAATTTAATTCTCACGGGCTCGTTCTGACATAGTTAATTTCCATGTGTTTATGCATAAATGGATGCTTGTCTGATGCTTTATAACAATGGATTAACGTATAGTTTCTTGCATACCAATTGCAGATAGGTCATTTTGAATATGCAGCACACGTTCATCTAATGGAATATGTGGTGGTACCTTTTCATTCATCTGATTGGAATAAGATATATCTTTATTATATATCTTTCCTAACAATGCGTTCATTCATAAAACAATATAAACTTCTGCTGTCAAAAGAGGTGAAATGGTAATGTCAAATTAGGCATCACGATGATAGATCTTTTCTGCATTGATAAATATAAATATAGTTAATCGATTTACATCTAGGCATCACTTACATTTTGATGCCTACTGTGATGGATGCAGAATTCTGCAAAGGCAATATTGGTATTTCTGTGTAACATTTTAAATAAAAATATCGAATTGATTTGTTTCTTGTTATTTAAATAAATAATTTTGTTTCTTATTGAAGTCAGAATGACTTTGGAGCTGTGTGAAGAATTTTGAAATTTGCTTTCTTTCTGTTATAAAAACAAATATAAATATTTCCATTATGTACTGAAATATGATTCTGAAATCTTAAATAATTACGAAAAATACCCATTTAAAGTTTATAAAATATAAAAAAAAAAATAATTTGTGTCCCACAAAGCTAATTATATAAGTTATTTTACAAATTCTTTCTTTTTTATTAGTTTCAATGTTTCCCATAGTTAATTCTTGAAAATTTGAAATTCCAGATGTCTTTTCCCGCATTTTTCAATGCTCTAAAGTATTTCATGCTTCTAGACTATGGCATTCAATAACTTTAGCCAGAGAAGTTGGATACTCCAAGCATTTACATTCATTATTTTTTGTTTGACCAAAACAACAGAACATTCTGCTGATTTTTATAAGAGTATGCCAAAATTTGTTTGTATTATAAACTAGCCGCCTTTGGCGACCAGCCAGTTCGCCAGTATTACCGCTCGCTACAATTTTCAATTCAATATTTAAAATAACTTGTCTCTTAATATCTTCTCAAACAAAACATTTTTAATCTTCAAATTTTGATAGTCATACCAAACTTATACTGCTCTTTAGATCGTTTCATTCAATTTACTATATATATATTTTCCTAATTTGTTGTCATTTCCGGTAAAACTTCAACTTTAATTTAAAGTGGAAATGCTGAAATTGCAATTAATGTAAAGATATTTTTTAATGAAACCAAGCGTTTTATTTTATTTATCATTTTTATTGTTATTTATTTCTTTATAATTATTATTATTGAATATGAGTACTGCAAACAGAATCACTCGATATTTAAGTCTTACGTGAACTACAAAATATTTTTCATAGTTTATGTAATATCTCAAAGAATAATTCACCAAAAATTTCTCAGATTTAGCATAAAATTCAGTTTTTAGTTTTGCTTTCAAAAGGATTGAAATGAAATCAATAATAATATTTTGTTCCGACCTATAAATATATTTCAAAAATTATGAAGTCTAAATTTAATGCAGTAAGGTATCATATTCTGAGAAATATTTTATGGATTTTGAATTGAGTATTTAAATTGTGCCTTTGCGTTACTTCGTAAAATAGCATCGACTTTAATCCGTTGTGTTATGTAATAATTAATTGTGGAAAAATCTTAATTTTAGAATTTTTCTATTATGTTTTCCAAGTACATTTCAAAATATATGTTTTGGATATGATTCCTATGACAGAACTGTGCTAATTTGTTCTTTATCTTTTATGAGTTTTTGTTTCTTTTGAGAATCATTGTGTCATTTGATTATTAAATTGTGCCTATGTGTTACTTCGTAAAATTGCAGTGGCTTTAATCCATTGCGTTATGCAATAATTAATTATGGAAAAAATCGAACCTTTAAAATTTTTCTATTATGTTTTCAATGTATATTTCAAAATAAGTTATTATGGAAAAATCTAAACTTTAGAATTTTTCTATTATGTTTTCCAAGTATGTTTCAAAATGTATGTTTTGGATATGATTCCTGTTTCAAAATTGTGCTAATTTATTCTTTTATCTTTTATGGGATTTATTTCTGTTGACAGTCAGTGTCTCAGTGATTATTATGCTTTTTAAACTAATATCCTCTATATGGTACAAGTGTCTTAGAATAAGAGAAATTAGATAAGAATTTCTGAAGAATTCTTACAAGATGCAGCTTTCCCACAAATATATTTTTCACAAGGACTAACTTATGTTTTTTTTGTTTTTTTTTTCATAAGAAATATCTTAACAGCTGCATCTGATTTCTCTCCCTGAAGATTCTCAAGGATTACACCACTAAAAAATTGGAACTAATAGAAAAAAAATGTTATTTTTTTTATTAAAAAATACGTTCTTTACTTACCATGGCGAAGCTTCTCAAATGTTGCACCCACCCACCCTCAACTATTCGGAACGCCCCATTAAAAGTCAAGGAAAATAGGGAGGAAGAGGGGAAACAGAAAAGGGGGGGAGTCAGTCGAACGAGAACATCTGTACCAAAAGTGCTGAAGTATCCGAGACGGGGAAGTAAATAAACAAAGATAGAGACGGGGTAAAAGAAATAAAAAATAATAAAAAGGAAACCACGGGGGAGGGAGAACGGAAGTCCTTGTCTCACCTTTGACAAACACTCTTCGTTTGTGGTGGGGCGCGGGGCCCGTTTTTAGGGTTTTCGCTTGTTTCGTTTCATTCTAGTGTAGACGTAAAAAACTGATTACAGCATGATGAATCATATAAATTGCGTGGACAATTTCGTTGGTGACTGCCGATCACGCTCTCAGTCTTGCATGAAGGGAGACAGATAGTGCATCTCCTGGATTATTGTTAGAAGAATGGAGGGAAACTGTAATGACTTAATCACCCTTTAAGTAGACTGTTTCCTAAAGTTTATGCTATTTTAGCTGTAAAAAACTATATTGCTTCATTTCATTTTTCATTTGTCAGATTTTCATAGTAGTTAGTGCAGTTATAAAAATTCAATTCGTGATATTGTTTATACCCTGGTAAACTGCCTATAAGTGGTGACATGCGTGATATGATGTATGATTAAGAAAATCCAGACAGACCGTTTGTTTTAGAACTTTTTAAATCGGTCTTAAAACAATAAATCTATTCAGCATGGCCTTCTTGATCTGTAGTTCGCAACTATTTAAGAGACCTTGCTGTAAAATGAAAGGGAGCAAACTCTTAAAAATATGTGTTTTATCTCCACACAAAGGTATTAGAAGCCACGAGATTTCTTAAAAGCCATTTTCTTTCAGATCCTTCAATACTTGTAAGAAAGCATTACTTCAAGTACGTGAATACTTTCAGGATGATATTTTAAAAAATGGTATAAAAATGCGTATATTTTAATTAGATTAAAGTATATCAGATAAAGGCCAAGTATGCTTTAAAAATATTTTTAAAAAAATACCCCCAAACCTTTTTTTTTTTTTTTCATTCGTAAAGCTAAAATGTGATACAAAATAGAAACAATCTACTTCAGAAGTTTTCATCAAGCGATTTACTAAGATTTTTGTAAATAATTTAAGAAGCATGTTATTTAATTCTCCAAATAAGCAATAAACATAATTTCTATCGAAACTTCAAATACTGGTGTTCTTCTGATAAATAAGATGAAATTTTAAATTTTTTTTTCTCTTTATGAAGCATTAATCAAATGTAAAATCTTTTTAAATGAACAAATTGATTGCTTTGTAGATCAGGAATTGAACATATTACGAAATCGTTATACCAAATACAAAAAGATATTCGGTAGATTTGAATTGATCAAGTTCCAAAATTGCCAAAATTTAGAATTAGGGGAAATAGCGCTCAGAAATATGTTATGAAAATACGAAAAAATGCACTGTAATTTAACAAAGAATAAACATAGAAACAAAATTCAAGATTTCTGTTAAAAAATTAAAAATATTGAATTAAAAAAAATCGACATTTTTGCTAAAAATCTTCTTTTTAACGGAGTCATCTGCTTTAAGAAAACAGTCTTGACTTATTAATTGCATTTTCTGAATGATTTTTAATTATATTTAATGAATGTTTGATTTCCTTATTTATTATCCGATTTGGAAATCGTGTAAAATTTAGTTACAAAATTATTCTCGACCTTCAAAATTCTGCAAAGAAAGTTTTGTACCTGAACTGTCTTTCAAGTATGGCTACTTCTGTTTAAGACAAAGTATATAGAATATTTGAATTCAGACACTATTCTCTGTAATCGATGCAATATTTTCAGTCATAGTCGTTATTATTATTATCATCAGCTCAGCAGCGGCATCCAAACGACCTGTGAGACCAAGACAAAACAGCCTGTGAGATAATAATACATTCGGGGGAAACAACGGAAAGCGACATTTCATTCTCCACCCACCCACCTCACAACAAAAGCAATCTTCTGTATTTCCTCTTACCAAGAGTCTAGCCAGCAGATTTCCTCAATTTTCCATGGTCTGTTTCCCCTTCCAATATGAGTGGCTCCAGATTTACTGTCGACCTTGAAATGTGTAACGATTTGAAAGAGTTCTGGGATGTTTAACGAAAGTCACTGATCCTGACTGACATTGAAGCTGCAGATGTTTTATTAGAAGCATGAGAAACTTAAGTGCCAAATAAACAAGACCAATATTTATGAGAATTGAAATAAAAATAGAGTTTACTGTAAAATCTGTTTCACATAATAAAAATGAATAAGAAGCAGTTTTTGAAAGGAAAACAAGTCGCTTTTATTTGTGTACTTAAAAGTAGGAAATAAATCGTCGTTCACCAAACTTTGAAAATGAAAAACAAAAGTAATTGAAAGCGAGAGACGATGATAGAAATACGCGAAATAAATAATTGAATTACAGCAATAATATGCTGGATGTCCCTAAAAATGAATGCATTGCTTAAGGGATCATAACTTAAAGCATAATAAGTAACACGTCACAAGTAACGTTATAAATAATGAGTCCTGCTCACACTGTCATCATGATATAAGAGCATATCTTCATGAGCAGTTTTTGAAAAAATTCGCTTTTATCTGTGTACTTAAAAGTAGGAAATAAATCATTGTACACCAAACTCTGAGAATCAAAAACATAAATAATTAAAAGGAGATTGATGATAAAAAATGCTGAATTTCATTAATAATATACCATTTACCCCTAAAAATGTATACTCTGTTTAAGGGATCTGATAATATAATGAATAACACCTCAGTTTACTGTAAAATCTGTTTCAGATAATAAAAATGAATAAGAAGCAGTTTTTGAAAGGAAAAAAAAGTCGCTTTTATTTGAGTACTTAAAAGTAGAAAATAAATCGTCGTTCACCAAACTTTGAAAAGAAAAACAAAAATAATTGAAAGCGAGAGACGATGATCGAAATATGCGAAATAAATAATTGAATTACAGCAATAATAGGCTGGATGTCCCTAAAAATGAATGCATTGCTTACGGGATCATAACTTAAAGCATAATAAGTAACACGTCGCAAGTAACATTATAAATAACGAGTTCTGTTCACACTGTCATCATGATATAAGGGCATATCTTCATGAGCAGTTTTTTGAAAAAATTCGTTTTTATCCATGTACTTAAAATCAAGAGATAATTGCATTGTTCATCAAATTTAGAGACTCAGAAACATAAGTAATTGAAAGCGATACACGATAATAGTCGTACTCGAATCTTATTTATAATATACCAGGTGTCCTTAAAAATGTATACTTTGTTTCAGGAATCCTAATCCTTTGTTTAAGATATCTTAACATAATATAATAAATAACACCTCATCAGTAACATTATAAATAACTGAACTCCTCCACCCTGTCATCAAGAAAAAATAGCTTATCTTAATGAGAATCTTCCGTATTGATGGTTGGGAGGAAGAAGCACACTCCTTAGACATGATGTCGACTTTTTACTGTGTGGATACCTAAAAGATAAGGTCTACACCAGGAAACTGACGACTGAGGATAACATTTGAACCGGCGGATGATACTCTTTGGGCTTCCCTCACTTCCTTTCGCTTGTTTTGTTTCACAAAGTGAGAGAGATTGTTATTTTTTTTTATTAGCATTTATGTTTCTTCTAAAAGTATCTCATGGACTGTTTTGGAATGGACGTTGCAATTTGAAGGGACAATATTTCTGCTATTAATACTTCCTCCGCACCACATCAGCGGAAGTTTTGACACAACGGATTTAACATGTATTGGTCCGCAAACACGGCGGTTTCATTGTGAAATTGAGTTTAGAACACAGAACCCACCAGAGAAAATTTAACACATTGTTGACCGGGAACATCATATGATGTCCTTCAATAACTATACGTTGTTGGTTGGGAGCGTCATATGAAGTCCTTCGATAACCATACTTGTCGACCGAGAACGTCATACGACGTCCTTCGATAACCGAATGTAATTGATCAGCCTTTCGAAAAAATCATTGGCCGCACGCGTTAATTTTTTGAAAAAAAAAAAAAAAAGAAAAGAAAAAAAGTCAACTATGTGTTAAGACTATTAATCCCTGCAGCAGAGAGAAAAACTGTTTTTAATTAAAATTAAAAAGCATATTTATTTCATTAATTTTTTTAATTACTTTCTTATATTATGTCAAAAATGTAATAATTGTATTTTAGTACTAATTATTAAAGTATGTAAAATTGAAATATAATTAATATTAATTATTATTTATGTGAAAATAACATGCTAATTATAAAAATAAGCTTAGAACTAGGTTTCAGAAATGTCATTAAGTGATAATATTTAACAGTTAGCATCGTGATATCCTAGGTTTGTCAAGTTTTATAGATGAAGTAGTCACTATCAATTAAAAAAATGAGATAATAGTAAAAGCGATGATTCATTCATTCGGTCTTATTGCTAGCTGATTAAAATTACCTTTCTTTAAACAATAGTATTTGCCAAATTTAAATTTTTAATGCCATGTTCATATGCAACAAAAATTAAGTGGTGCATTTTTATTGGCCTTTCCTATAAAACGAATTTTCGAATATTTAAATGATTGCATTTCTTAAACCTAAACCTTCATTTTTGATCGAAATTGCATTGGATTTCTCTACAACTATCAGTTCTCTGTCTATTAATTCTCTATATCTATCAAGAAAATCAATGAAAACCTAATCTTCAGAAAAATTTATAACCAGTCAATATAATTTCAATTTCAGCTCCTTATTTTACATTTAATTTATTGTTGGCATATTAGTAGTTCTCAAAAAGAATCGTTGTAAATCTGGACTGAGAGATGCTTGCTTTATTAACTTCTTCCGACTGTAATTGGAAATTCTTTTTGAGAATGGGCGCGAAGAACAATTTCAATTAATTATTCAGTGTTTCTCGTTCCGCAGCGTGCGTTATAGAAAGACCGGAAACGCACGATTACAATCTGAGTCCATCACAAAACAAAGGGATCGCATAACCTTAGGATCCACCAGGCAAGGACTTTTGAAGAATATCAATGAACTTTTCCCTTTTGAAAAGTCTTTTCTGCGGCTTCCCTACAACAGAGACCACCCTCGTCATGTACGAGCATCAATGGCCTCGAGTTTGACCAGCTTCCACTAATCAATGTTGATGACTCAACAATAACACAGCGTTTTTTTGGAGAAGTGAATGACAAGGTTTCTACATTATTGTTGGGAAAAGGTCACTGAATGTTTTCCCGTTTTTTACGTTTAATTAATGAATGAATAATTTAATGTTGCTACTTGCAAGAATTCGAATGTTGTGATGCCCGTTTTATTCGATTGTACATCGACGAAATCGAAATTTCAATTTTTTTTGTTGAAGGTTATTCTTCCATTACAGCGGATATTTTTTCGCTAACTTTCATGTTTTTGGTGAGTTGAAATTTCTCTTTATTTGTGTCTGTCTTGTAAACTATGCTTTATCTCATTTGTATTTAAGTCCTTCATTTCGAAATTGTATTTATCTTTCTGTGAAATCATTATTCGTTATTTTTCTATTTATATATGTATTATAGTATCAGCATTTATGTATTTTATGTTAATTTAATAAATCTAACATCTCATAAAAATTCAGATATTTACATTCAATGTAATTCAAGATTTGTGAAATGTTTTTCTTTGTTTTACTGAATTTTGTTGATTTGAGACAAAAATAACGTATAACGTGTTATATTTATAGCCTTTCAAATGCTTACTGAATACCTATTTAACATATTTATGAAAAATATGAATATTAATGTATAATGAACAATCTTTTATATGTCTGGCTTTTTATGCATATTTCGATTATTTTTTATGTAATTATGTTTTACTGAATTCTGTTGATTTCAGACAAAAACAAATCATTATTCATTATTAATCTTTATTATCGTTTATTAATTATAAAAAGCAATTACATTCTGGTTAATTTTTACTTTCTTTCTACTATAAAAATTAAAAAATAAATAAATAAATAAAACTGCACCAAAATTTTGATTAATATTAAGATTTACTGTTGTTCTCAACATAAGATTTTTGATTCATTAACATCCATATTTTGCATAAATATGTGAAATATTGATGTTTTAAGAAATGAAATCAGCAAATATTTGAAAATTTATACAAATAATATATTCCGCTACATTAATAAATCAACAGGATTCAATAAAACAGAAAAAATTTTACATCTAGATACGAACAATATAAATATCTGGATTTTCATTAGCAGTGGGACTTATTTAATTCAAAATTTATATCTATATAACTGTTTCTTTTAATAATACTGAATAATGATTACATAAAAAATAACTATATGCTTAAAAATCCAGACATATAAAAATTAATCAGTAGACACATTAACATTCATATTTTTCATAAATATGTATAATATTGAATGCTAAAATGCTATGTATGATATTATTATAAATTCTTTTTTCGGGGTGGGGGAGATTTTATAGTAGAGAATAAGCAAAAATTAATGTGAATTTATCTGTATTTTTATGAGTAATAAATGATGAAAAATACAATATTGTAAAATTTTTTGTAATATAACATTAAGCTTCTATTAATTATTGTAAATAATTTTTTTTGAAATTTTATTGTATGGAATATGCAAAAATGAATCGGAATTTAATTACTTCTAAATGTAATGAATGGTGGAAATTACATTGTTTCTAACAATGTTTTTAAAATAACACGATGCAATTTTTTTTCCGAATAAATATTATTTATTAAAATATTATTCAGCTTAAATGATTCGTAGTTCATATATTTAAAAACACTTGTAATAAAAAAGGCAGTTTTGAATTAAATAATTCTGTCGTAATTTAAACATGTGAGCTAGTTTATGCAATATTGATTTGACAAACATTTGAGTTGAAATAGCAAAATATAAAATTTTACAACTAGCATCTGTATTTAAAAAATATTGGTTTTCATACTTATTTAGATCTATTTTTTTTTTTGTATTTGTAATTCTTTTTGCGCACTTATTTAATTGTTTTTTTTTGTCCAGTTGCACAAATATGAATTTAATATATAAGATTCCCCCTAATATGAGGGTATTAATATTCCCTTAAATATGAGAGTAAAAATTATTTTCTTTGCAATGAACAACGTTATCTGCCGATAACGAGCTAGAAACACAATAAAATAAAAAAAATCCCTTGTTTTTTGTGGCTGTGGCATATCCTGTATTATGAGATAACATTGGCCTCGAAAGCAGCCATACCTTTTGTTATTCGAAACGAAACTAAATTTATTTCCTTTTTTGTTTTATTCCATTTTTTTTTCTCCTACAGAAAGCGAAAGTTATTTCAGGATATGGCAGCGTCATTTTTTTATGTAGTCAATTAACCTTCCCATTCAGGTGTCTAGTTATGGAATTTGCTGACGCTTTTGTGTTGTCTATCAGAATAGGAAGAATCCTGCATCATCAAATCAGGAATGAAAGTTCAAGATCTTTTTTTACTTCTTCCGCGTGTTTTCCATCTGATGGAAGAATACTTTTTATGATGGCCTGCTAATTTGCATTTTTTCTACCGTATTCTGTGAAAGACGTTGAAAAGTTTATGACGTTTGTGTGAGAAAGTATTTTCAAAGAATTGTAAATGAATTTAGAAATGGAAAGAATATTTGAATAATTCTACGTGATATTTTTCTGCATATATTGGGATTTGAATATAAATGATGAAAGAAAAAAAGTTTATTATAAAATGTTTGTGCATTTCTATATATATATATATATATATATATATATATATATAATTTTATTATTGTAGAAATTTTATAACATTAATGCATTACATATTTTCAGATGTAAAAAAATAACATTAAGGAAAAAATATTACAAAACCTAAGAATTTGTAAGGAAAATAGTTGCAAAACAGGAATTTTTCACTTTTTTTGTGAAAAATTCACATAAAGAAAATGGAATTCTAAATGTTCAAATTGAAATAAATTTAACGAAAAGCAGTATTATCACGTAGCCGCAGTGTTAACAGCCATTTATTTAAAAAATATTATAGTGTATTTTTAAAAAAGAACTCAGTCTAAAATATGACCACCTCAGGATTATTAAAAAAAAAGAAAAAAAGATGTGCATGGAAATATATGCTTCAAACTTTAGCATGATAGAACTTAATTGAATAAACACTTATTCTATTTATTCTTCTTCATCTTATTCTATATTTACAATATTCTTTTTTACATTTACCTGATTCTCAAATTTAATTCATTAATATGAGGATTAATTTATTAATTCCTTCATATATTAATTTTTAATAAGCACAAGCTGTTTCATAAATAAAGCTCATTTACAGTACTACTACACATTACAGTACTGCTCATTTACACTACTACTAATAATAATAATAAAAAAAAAACTGTGTTTATTCAATTAAACTCTATCATGCTAATTTTTGAAGCATATATTTCCATCACATCTTTTTTTAATACTTCTGAAATGATCATATTTTAGACTGCGTTCTTTTTTTTTTTTAATGCATTACAATCTTTTTTAATATACGCCACTATGAATGCTTCAAAACAAACATTTTTCATTCTGATGATGTATTTTAAATGATGAAAATTTAACAGCTAAAAATAATGCAGTTCTTCCAAAAATTTTGCATAATGTCATATAATTTTCTTATATTTTATCAGTTTATTTATTTTAGTACTTTATTATTTAACTTATCAATTTACGTGAAAAATACAGCAATAGTCATACTGACAGATAGTCCATCTGACGAATGATTTGTCTCAAAATTTGATTCATATCTATAATTCTCCTTATTAACCGTATGCTACATTTCATCTATCGACACGGGCAATGTCGTTTTTCATTTATAGTTCTCATGGATTCATTTGACTTTTAACAGATTTTGTTCAAACTTAGATTTCAGATTTAATAGTTTTTCTTTTAATTTGAAAATTTTGTTCGTAGGAGGTTGCATTTTGACGTAAAATGCATTAAAGCCCATCCTTCCAGTTTGTCGCATTGTGAGGTTCACTGTTCACTCACCGAGTGGCAGATAGACAGATATGATTGCAAGTATTACTTTTGGAATTTAACGAGATAGAAAATGCATAATTTCTTCGAAATATTTGGGTTGGATTTTTTGACGATTATAGCAAATTTTTATTGTTTGTTTCATGTACAATTAAAAAAACAACAACAACGATATTTTATTTAGTATCATGGGATGAGATTTTTATTAATCGCATAATTTGCGGCATAAAATCTACTGATTTGAAGATATATTTTAGCCGGTTTCTTAATTTTGAACTGCTAAATTATATATATCAAAACCTATATTATCTGGAATAAGTTACCTAAATTTATGAATAATAAAGTTTAAAAATGAATTTACACAGAATAAATTTCATTTTAACACTTTTATTGTTTTGACTTTCAGTTTCTCATTTACGTAGTATTGAGAAAGTATAGTAATCGTCAAAAAATTTGAACTCGAGATTTTGATATTTCTCCATGTTTTGGACTTCCCTGCTTTCGAAAAACACGTTTTTGAAAGATATTCGTCTGTCTATCCGTAGATACAGAACATTTTTGATTTAGACGGATGGAATTTGGTATATAGTCTTTATAACTAATTCGAACATTTTTATCAGGTTTTGTGCAAAATCTGCTGAGATAATGTCTGTCTATTTGGGTGTTCGAATATAATTTAACATATTAACTGCAAAACGAAGAGAGTTAGTTATAAAAAATTCGATACACAGAATTAACATCTCTAGTTCAGACATCTTTAAAATTTTGAGCTAGATCCAGTAAGGAATTGATTGTCTATCTGTACTTTTAAACCTGCAAACGTGATAACTCAAAGACGCGCTGACTTAAATATATGAAATTGGTATAGGATTTTGCGACTACAATTGTAGTTTTTTTTGTCAAATTTTGGTTTCAGTTCGGTTGGGAAAATCGCTTTTAAAGTACAAATTTGATTCTCAGATTCTCTTAACTGCTTGCCGAGGAGTAATCGCCAAGTATTTCACGATAGACCTGTATTTGCACCAAGGGTTCATATTTCGTAATTATTGTACTGCAATGCCATGCAAGGCATTCTCTGAGGTAACACCTATATTAGAGAAGTTGCGAGAAAGTTTTGCGGAGTTCACTCCCTCTAATTATCTAATGAGAGGGATTAGATAATTAGAGGGATCCCTCTAATTATCTAATTAGATGTTGCTTTCCGTTTCGGGAATATGTTATCAGTAGAGATTCGATTGAGTTTCTATATTATAATAGTTTAAGATGTTTGTAGATTATATGTAATTTTTATGTCGAATTATATCATCTTTGAATCCTTTAATTTCAACTTAAAAGTTTGAGAAGCAATAGTTTATTACCTGTATGACGTAGGACATGGCTATTAAGGGGTTAATGTACGAACAGTGTTTATCTCCTTGGCAGAAATAATTCATTAAACAATAGGTGTGAAAACATTAACTTTGATTTACGAAGTAATATATTTCCACAAATGACATCAATATATTTTAAATTTTCTTTCTGACAGTTATTATTAAGCCTAGTCATTCGGAAAGGAGTCTCTGTGACAAGCAAGGCCAGCTAGTTATACCATTTCATTGTTATTTGTATTATATTTTAACTCAGGTATAGTAATAAACTTTACATGTAGATAGTGTTTTCTATCACTGAAGCAACAATGGGGAATACAATTGTGATGTTTGCAGAATTCGTATATTCTTCATGATGATTCATTCCAAACTTTCTACCAGGCTGAGAATGTAAATGAACGAGATGATGCAATCTTTGGTACATCTGAGTAATAAATTGGTGTAATGTAGTTTCCAAGAAGGCGAGAAATTGACTTTATATTGGTAGACCATTAATATATCATATCAGTGCAGCCTTTTGAATAATCGTAATCTTATAACTTTAAAAGAGCCATCATATACATATATTTCGTGCATCTCGGAAACGGCTCTAACGATTTGGATCAAAATTTATATTTAGATAAGGTGTTGTTTTTAAAGTTTATCTGTATAGGTATTTTTCCTGAAGAAATGCGATTTCACACACACACACAAAAGGCATTTTTTTAAAAAAAAATAACTATTAGAATAAGTATATTCCAGTTCCGATTCGAAGTGTAGACAGTGCAGTATAGTGGTCAGAACAACATGAATGACGCACGTATTGCTGGTCCTCGGCTCGAGTCGCGCTTTTTGCTTTATTTTTTTACTTATGTATTTATATTTAATATTTTTGCCTTTTTAAGTTTATCTGTATAGGTGTCTTTACTAAAGAAATGCGATTTTAAACAAAAGAAACATTTTTTATAACTATTAGCGCCTTTTTCTATCTGCTCTCATACTGCCGATGCCATATAGCGCCATCTCGGAACCGATTTCACCATGGTAAAACCGAGTGTAAGTCCAAAAATATAAGTAATGATAGATAAGCTATAGAGTGAATACTGTAATATACTGTAATATTAAACTAAGTGCATTTAAGATTTACCAGTTCATATGTAGGTAAGATTGAAAAATATTCATATGTAATCAGTATGCGATACGTATTTAAATATTTTCGCCGAAAAAAACAACTGCCGAGTGAAGCTTGGTTTTCCAAATTTTGTTTATAGGTGAAATGATATAAAATGGCGTTTATTAGCATAATAATATGCTGGCTCAATACAATTAAAATACTCCTATTACGAATAATGGTATGTAACTGAAAATTATTATCCCTATTTTAATTCTAAGATTTATTTATAAGTCTTGATTATGTCTTTTCCATCTTTGTATCTGAAATCTGTGGTAAGAAACTAAATGACCTAGTTTTTAAAGATTTTAAATTTTTTTTTGTTTAAGTTTAAAGAATGGGGAAAAAAACCCACCCTAACACAGGGAAAGAATAAGTAACTAAAAAATCGAAAGAAAGAAAAAGAAATCGTACATGGGGCATCCAAAGATACTTGTAAAACTTTTTGTCCACTACAAAATCTTTCTCGAACTAGTTCTATCTTACCCCAAGGCATGAGAATTCTAGGTTGAGGAATATCATAATAAGTTTTGCAAGACCTTTGTGTAAAAAAGTTAATGACATATATAAAATGTTGAAACCTCTCACCCCCCTTTTAAAGTATCCGGTATCCCCCCTGTTTGCACTTGTTCAAGACAGGTTGTTGTCGACATAAAGCGACTGATTATTTTTTTAAACATCGTTTTTATCGCTTAAAGATATAAAAGAAAATGCTTGTTTCGTTAAAAAGAATAGTCTAGTTTCTAGTTTACGTTAATGCTGTTATAAGATGTTCTTCAAAACCAGAACACATGCATTTAAAATAATGAAATGAAACCACTATTATGATTGGAATTAGCCATTAATTTGCTAATTATATCTTTCAAAGGCTGATTCATAAGCTAAGTCAATTTTAGTTATAATAAATGCTTAAAGAAAACTAGTGATTCATTCTTTTCTTCAAACTTTTTTCCACCTAATATAACAAAATTATAGATTAGTATAATCTAATTCCGACTTGAATTTCTTATGTATACATAAAAAAATTATCATCAATAATCTAATATTTAATAATAAATAACATATGAGGAGTGTATTGCGTCAGATGATAAGCCCTTTGAATTCCAAATATTTTGTTATTGATTTTCTTTCGACTCGCCTTTAACGGATTTGTAATGTTGCATACGAGTTGCATTATTGTCGCTCATGCAGTTGAACTGTTGTGCTATTGTAAATTGGTTTTCCAGCATATCTGTGTTGTAATTTTATGATATTCTTTTCAATCAATTCGCTGATACAGATACCCTTTAGTTATCTTCTTTTTGCATTTTAGATCCCATGTTCTGTCGTAAAAATAACTTATTTCTGTATGCCTGATTAACCCCTAAAGAACTTTTCGGGAAACCTCTGTAGGTACACATTTTCATCCAGCCATTTAAATTCTTAAAATTCCATTCACGCAAAATTTCCTGATTATGTAAATATATTTAAACATTTTTGAATGCATCTGTTGACTTCACTTAACGAAATAAAGAAATCTTCTTCGAATTCTCTGAAAACTATTGCTCTGTCCTCCCCTCCTTCTCCACCAGAGATTAAAATTAAGAAAAGAAAATCTTTTAAGGAACAGTAAAGACATTTATTACTTCTCATCAGAGTACAGAAGTTCATTCCAATTTTCAGTTCTTTTCACCTGTCAAAAAAAAAAAAAAAAAAGGTGGGGATGGGGATTTGATCCATTGGTAAATATCATTTCCATTGAACTTAAGTGTCATTGGCCTTCAAAGCTGTTGTTCTCTTTAAACATGCTTCCAACATTCTCGATGACCTCTTCCCTTGTCCCCCCCCCTTCACCTTTTACCTCTCCTCGAGTCAGTGATTATAGAGATCATTAATCAGTGACATCAGCGGGTGGAAAACGAATTATTTACCACAGCATTATTTATTTGGTTGTTGTAGTACGATGGCGTACATCATCTTCCATTTTTGACGAAAACTCATTGTTGCCATAATTGGTGGACAAGTCTGCCCGCCTGCCTGGCTTCTTGGTTTCTGACGTATGACTTTCAAGTGACCGAAATGCGATATGAAGCGAACAACTTTTTTTCCATTGTCTTTTTTTGGTGATCTTTATTGTTGATCCACCTGAAAGTATGTTATCTTTATCTTTTTAAATTAGCGGCACATTCATTTTAGACTTTCGATGGCGAGACTGTTTTGGAACATGGCGTGATTGGTCTTTAAAGTGGCGTTTTCCTTTCGTATAATTAAAACTAATAGTGCGGAACCGTTTAATTCCAAACGAGTGTATGATATAAAGTACTTATTGGCTTGTTTGTTGGAAGTAGGAACCTGACGAATATTTGGTTTTTAAGTAACATAAATGATGTAATGGAACGGGGTTTTTTAACGGAATTTCCTACTAACATAGTCTAAAAATATTTTTTTGCTCTGTAATAAGACAAGTAAATGATGTTTTCCTTAAGGGAAAATGTCAAATGAGTGAAAATTTTGAATATTTGTAATACTTTTCTTTTAACAACTTCAGCAATTCGATAGTTTAGATGGTATTTTGGAAATGTAAGCATCATAAGTTTCTACCGATAGCAACAACTATTTTAACAGCATAATTTTCTCATGACATCAGATACTAACTATATAATTTGATTGAAACAAAATTATATTCATAAAATTCATTAGTTGCTTATTAAAATGACATTTTATCGTAATAAGCATTAAGTACTGATTTTGATGAAGATAATGTTAAATAGTTACTGTTACTTTAAAATGAATCAGTTAATTTTCTTGTAAAAGTTAGGAATTAGTTATGTATTAAACTGATTTTCATATTTTGCATTTGTGGATACGTGGAACTTATGAACAATAAATTGACTATTCTTTTTGTTATTTCTCCTATATCCCATTCAGTGGAATATCCTAAAAAATTTATTATCTGAGGGCAATTTTTATTTACCACTTTTCATTTACCCCCGGGGGGAGGTACCTCGAAATGAGGATTAGAAGCTTCCGACATGGTAATTGGTTCTCGCTAAAAAGGAACATGTTGCTCCTTTTTTAATCACTGAGAATGAGCTCATAATTAGTTCTACATTAAACTAATTGTGAATATAAATGCAATTAGTTCTCTTATGTATATCTCCCCCTGGGGGCACCTCAAAATGAGGATGAGATGTGTCCTGCATGGTGGTTGGATCTCAGCATCCTGGAGGGTTCACAAAAAGGTGGGAATCTGGCTCCTCCCATCTATGATGGGACGCACTTCCTTAGGGAAGGGTTGTACTTTGGCCGGTGATGGCCCTTAAGACTTACCACAGTTCCCGCCAGTGTTGCTGTTGCGGCGGTCCGGTCATTCAGTAATTTTTATCCGTGTGTCTTCGGGCAGGTTGGAGAGTCAGTGATATATATGAGTTACCTATTTTTATTTCCATTTTACGTTAGAAATACGAATCATTAGTGATGTTTCCACGTGAAAATTAAATAACTCTTTAATTTTAATTTTTTAAATTTTCATTATTTTATAATTCCCTTTTATAAATATAATGAGATAGTTAAATAAATTGTTTACAAATTCATTACTAGATGGTGCTACGAGTGAGAAATAAAAATTAAATTAAATTAATAGAACTGATTATTAAGTTTTGTTAATATTACAGTAATGAAGAATATATAGATATACTGGATTCCAAAACTTTCGTACATCAGGAAGTGAGTATAAAATCGATTAATTTTTTTTCCTCGGAACATTAAAGTCTAATTCTCTAAAGCTTAATTAACATAGTGTGATCACACAGAATGGAAAGTAGAATAATGCAAATTGGTATAAATAATGAGAAAATAATAAAAGTTGAAAAAGTCTTAAGTTATTTGAAGCTTAATCAGATTTGAAAATTTCTTATGAGTAATCTGTAAGTCAAATTTATAACTGCTGCAGTAACAGATGTATAGAGTTACAAATTTTATAGAAATTTCAGTGATAATAAATGTATTATTACATTATCATATTTTATGTTATTACTTTAATTCAGCATAATTTTTTAAGTACATACACAGAAAACGTAAAATCACTCTCCTTATTTTGTTTTATATTGGTTTTATATTGCATCTGCAGCTAAAATTAATGAAAAAAACAAACAAAATAAAATCGGTTTTCTTATACAGAACTATGGCAAGCATAGAAAAATAAATTTTGCAATAAAAAGGGGAAAAAATGTTTGCGATTGGGGAAATTTCAGAACAAAAATTGGTTACAATGAAGACATGAAAGATGTATTATGCAAAATATTTTGGATGTTCGAGAGAGAGAGAGAGAGAGAGAGAGAGAAAATGCATATCTCGGAAATGAATGATACAGTATGAAACTCACATAAAATAATCCTTTATTGATCATCATTATAATCCTTTGACCCATGTGCAATTTCAGTATGTCTTTTCCCCTCTTTACTAAATATTGCTTTTTCAGCTGCACTTATATAAGTATATTGCTAAATTTATCTCCTGGTGTTTTCCATGGTATATATATGAAATCTGTTTTCATATGTAGACCATTCATTGGTTTCAATTCCAGATGTTTCAAAGCGGAAAAAATTGAAGAAGTCACATTTCGTACATATTCAATTGACTACTGTTTAAATACAGGTGAATGTCACAAAATCTTTTCATTAATGAAAAAACTATCATACTATTGGAAATTTAGATTTTAGGGAAATGGTAAATAAAATTTAAATATTTTTATGTACATGGTTTCTATTGTTTGAAGCGAATATTGACTAAGTCTAGAAGATAAAATCTAGTCTACTAAATTTGGATCAATTTTTGTTTCTTTTGCCATGCTAATTGAGTTAGGACGACAATGTATTCCTAACCTTATGTGCTCATTCGACTGCTCCAATTAATTTTACAGTACAATAAATAATTTAGAATTGATTAATCATTTTCTGTGTTAGTATTTTAATGCTATTGATAGGATAGTAATTATATTACTGTGATCTACTAACACAGATATTGTTATTTAAAACTGAAATATTCAATTTCAGAAGTGAATATAATTTGAACACCTTATCAGGAACTTGCTAATCAATCATTTTTAAAACAGGAATCTATTGTCTAAATGCATGCACTTATTGTTTTTTCTAAACATTGTTCTCATTTTAAAAATTATCTTCATCATTATAGTCATTTGTGAAAGGAAAAAGTTCGTTCGTGAGTCAATATCTAACTTTGCATTAAAATAAAAAAAATGCATATATAATGCCGATTGTACTGCTAAATCTTAATGGATCTTATTATAGCTAAGAGTTGTTATAAATAAGCTCAATTCGTATGAGTATTCTGATTTGAAATCGATAAAATATTATTGATTTCAAAAATTTTTGAAATAAATTATTTGTTATTATTTCGATAAAAAATGCTTCATTATTTATTACGACGATAATTTTATTATCCTTCCACTGACAAGAAAATCATTTGGTTTTATATTGCAAATGATTTTGTGAGAATAAACACTTAGGTAATTCCGTAATGTATCTTTGCGTTTGAGAAATGCAAATATAATTTTCTTTTACTCTAATATTACTAAGCATAAATTCTATATTTCTTCATTGTTTATAAAATTCTTTTTTCTTTTATCCCTTTTAGATATATATTTTTTGATGAGCAATATCCCTATCCCTTTGCTTATATCCCTATCCCTATTGATATCTCTTTTTGATAAGCAAAGACAAACAATGTGCTGAAATGCAAGAAAAAAAAAGAGGAGGTTATTATTAAACGGATATTTATAATATACAGGATGTTTATTTAGTCCCGGACCCATTTTGATGTTTAATAACTCATAAAATAATGAAGACATAAACAAACTTATGGCATTTATTGATGGAATAACTCATATATTTTCCTTTTCAGGTTTGAATATATTTACTTTTGTAAATATCGTCTGCGCGTGTGGTTAATTTCAGATAATTTCAATTTCCAGTCTAAATATCTGTACTTTTCTAAATATCGCCTGCTTATTAATTGCATTTTTCTCTTTTTTGTTTTTGGCAACTATTGCAATGTTATGTTTACTTTTGATGTGTTTGTTCTATGTAGTACTTTTGTATGTGATGTTTTATTCGAGTGGATATTAAGGAGAATGCATACACAACAAGAGAAAGCACAGATTTTATGGTGGTTCATAGAAACGAAATCGATAGTGCAAGCACAGAGAAATTTCAGAAGAATTAACCAAAAAGATCTTCCATCCCAAAACAGCATCTTGCGGTGGAAAAAGAATTTTCTAGAAATTGGAAGTATCGCAGATAAGAAACGTTCCGGACGTCCTTGCACAAGTGATTTTGATGTTGAGCGTGTCAGAGAGACATTTTTACACAATCCTAGAATATCTGTGAGATCAGCGGTTCACATTCATTGACTAGAGTCATGAAACTTTTTGAGTCTATTTAACCATTTATTATTTTGTGCATTTATGTTATTAATTTTAATCTATCTTTATTATTTTATGAGTTATTAAACATCAAAATGGGTCCGGGACTAAATAAACACCCTGTATTTTTGTCTGAAGCTTTTACCATTTCTTTTTATTAAAATGATTACGGAACTCAGAAATAAAAACGCATTTCTCAATCCAATTTCACTCTGTCTTTAAAAGACGACTTAAACTCACAAGTCGCTGGGGTCACAGTGGCCTAATGATAAGATCTCGGCTTCAGGGGCAGAGGGCAACTCGAGACCCGATTCCACTAAATATGTCGTTCATGTAGGTTTGGTGCAAGTTAAATCTGACGTCGTTTGTGAAATGTCCTCCTACTGGTGTGGTGCGAAAGTTTGGAGAAGAGTTGCCAGCTCAGGTGTTGGCCTTCATCTCACCGGGGCTCAAAATTACGAGGTTCCTCCCAAAATAGCTCTATTGTTTCTTTCAAACACAATATTTTTATAACTAAACTAAAATTCGCTAAAGGTAATTTTGCTTGTTGGTTGTAATGTAGCTCGAAATATATTTGCTATAAATACCTTTTCATCCATTTAACGAGTATTTTGGAATAATTCTTGATACATGAACCTTGGAGTGGTGTAGTTCTGTTGCCTCACAGGTTAATACATTTCAATCGACGATGTTTTGTAGATTAAAATTGCACGAAGAACTTATTTGAATATGTACCTTTTGAACGTATTAATGCCTTTCATACCTGCATCTAATATATTTAAATTAAAAACAAAAATCAAAAATAATTTGCATCTAAACTACAAAATATATTGTCTTCAAATTTTGCTCTAAATGCTGTTCAGCAAGAGAAAGGTTTTAGCGAATTTTTCTTGATAATCAATGAAATTCTTCATTTTTTTTAATTGTAAGAGAAACGGTAATATTTTCAATCCGAGCAATGACAAATATATAATCTAATGGTAATAAAAATGTAATTATAGATTATTTGTTTGATATACAACTTATAATAGTTGAAATGTGTGGAATTGAAATGATGAATGGAAATTGAGGTCAGAATATATAAAAAAAAAAGTGCTTAATTCCTTTTTGTATACTTTGATTGCTTTCATATCTTTGATAGCTATTAATAATAGTGTCGTCCCAAATAAACCCGTTATAATGATAACTGTAATAGAACCTTAACGTGTTTGTGAATGAAAAAAAAAAGTAGATGAAACAATTATTTTACTGAAGAAGTAGTGTAATTTATTTCAAATATTGACATCGTAAGGAATTAAAAAGGATTGGAAAATGGGAGAAAATCTAGCAGGTTCTATTTCTATAATAACAATTACACAGTCATAATTTATTTATAATTTAGATTACGAATGAAATGGGATTTCTACTGCCTCATATTGTAACCGAATTTAATTATCAAAATTCTCTGTTGGAGTTTTATCGCAACACTGGCCTTTAGAAATTTTGAAAATTTTCTATTTTCTATATATTTTCTATCTATAAAATAAAAAAAATAATTTTCTACATATTTTCTATCTATAAAATATTTAAAATATAATGTCCTACTTAAGTTTTCTTCATTTTATTTCCATTTTTTAAAAAAATTTAATTTGTTGAAATTTTATGTTAAATTATGTTAGTTTTATTTTTTTTAAATAATCATCTTAAAAAAACAACTTATAATTAAATAAAAATAGTTAAATTTTTGTTTTTAGCTTCTCATGCATGATGCATGCAATGAGAAAATAATCTGAATGTCAACTAATTCGAATTCGATATTTTGTTGAATTCGAATTTGCCAATTTTTTGAAATTACTCCTTCTCACGCCATCATTGTTGCTAATCCTTCGCAATCACTCTTTGAATGCCAGTGACAAGGTGACACTCCACATCATGGCATTTTTTAGCTCCTTCATTTAGGACAGTCATTTATGAACCTACAAATCCAGCATAATTCGAACTTCCTTTTTGAACGCCTTGCTTGAGTACATCTTGAGTTACCCGTCTAAACACTCTCCAAGTCTCTTCTAATTTGACTGCATCCAGGGACCTGCCAATCTAAATAGCATAGAACAATAGATACAGGTGTTCAACTGTCGGCTCCCCACCAAGCTAAAACTGAGCGATTTTCATATTGACGATTCGTTTATCGTGAATGATCACATTTTGATTTTCCTGAATCCGAGAAAAACTGTTTTGAGGAATATGTCCGTTTGTCTATTTATTATTTTACGAATACAATATCTCAAGTTATTAGAAGTTAAAGAGCTAATGGAATTCTATTAGTTATGTGATCTTTACCAAAAATTATTTCTTGTGTACATTTGTCCTTTGCTTGAATACATTTTGAATTTCCGATCTAAACACTCTCCAAGCCTTTCCCATCCCAACTGCATTTACTGACTGATCAGTCTAAATGGCATATAGAAATAGATATCGGCTCTCCACCTAACAAAATCTGACCGGTTTTCATACTGACGATTCGTTTGACGATTTGGTTGTTGTGTATGATCTCATTTTGACTTTCCTGAATCCGAAAAAAAAAAAAAAAAAACTGCTTGGGAGATTATGCCCATTTGCCTATTTATTTCTGCAAATACAAAATTCAAGAAGACAAAGAACTAGAAGAATACACTTAGTTATGTGATCTTTACCCAAAATTATAACTTCTATTGAATATTGGACTGAATTCTTTGAAAGGAAATTTGCCTTCTGTCTTTTTGAATGCAAGTACGGAAACTCCAAAATGCAATGCGTTATGTGGAATGAGATTTAACTTATGTTTTCATAAGTAGGGATTGCAATATCGGACCAAAAGTTCAATATAGGTATTCGGTATTTTTTTAGATCTTAATACCGGGATACCGGTTTTAATACCGGTAGTAGAAATTTTTAAAAAAGAAAGAACGCAAGTCCTTTTTTTATTTTTATTTGCTAGTTTTATTAGAGAGTGTAAATATCACAAAAAATAATTTGTAATTGATAAATTATAACAGTATATAAAGAATCACAAAAAGTAAAAGAACATCTTATTTATTTAAATCGCAAAAAAGTGTAAATATCACTATTCAATCTGTGGTACTATTACAAATTTTTGAAATGTGATCTTAAAAAACATAATGCATTAATTGTACTGTCATTAAGCCGGGAACGTAATTTGTGCAAAAATTACCAGCTGTCGAAAACGCTCTTTCGGCATCTACGCTAGTTGGTGGTACTGTTAGCAATGAGCGATATACTTTTTCCAAGTATTTACCTCTAAATCCCTTATCTTCAAATAAATCGATTTCTCGTCCACATGTGTATTATATTTTGGTTTGTCGAAAGTTTTCTATTTATCGCTAATTCTAAATTTTGTTCCAGAGACAATTCCTTTTCACTATCGACATTAGTGTTATCATAATCTTCCATAACTGTACGAATTCTTCTGAATGTGGATAGGTTTGTGGATAAAACATTTAAAAAAAATTTACTATAAACTTGATAAGATTTGAAATGGTTAGTCTCTTCTCTTCTTTTCCATTTTCATTTTTAAAATCATTATAATTATGTAAATACCGTAAGACAATTTCATTTATTCTTCATAATTTAATGTTTATGTCTCTTATATTAAATAAAAATTGCTCAGAAATATTTTACTGTGCATTAATACGTTTTCCTTTTGTATTACTAATTATCTGTACTGTTTACGTCTCATAAAACCGATAATCTTGCTTGTTAAATGTAAACATCTCCTTTCATCTTTCCTCTCGCCCCTATTTTGTCGAATTAAACCCATCCTAATGCATGCGCAAAAGCGCGGAGGGTTTTACAATCCGTTGTCAAACAGTACTTTATCTCTTCTCTTGATTGTATGATGCAACTTTGTATTCACAGTTCTTCTAATTAATTTCGCGCGTTAGGGAGACATAAAAACAAAAACGTATACTATTTTGCTATGTTGGCGATCCCTGAATATATAGTGGCGACAATTTAAAACATTTCTAGTAAATACCGAAAAAACGGTATTTAAACTTGTGAATACCGGTATTACAAAATTGTACAAATGGCTCAAAATACCGGTATTCGGTATCCCGGTATTGCAATCCCTAATCACAAGTATTACATATCGTTATCAAAGTTTTGATCAAAATCAATTTATGGTTCACTGCCTGTCTAAATGAGAATGTGATATTCAAAAATGCAATTTGAAAGATGAAACTTGACGATAAGTTTAAATATCAAGATTGTAAATTTATACCAAATTTTGGATCCTCTTATTCAACAGGAGCAAGTGCCAAAATACATTGTTTATTATATTCACTATTCGACGAAGCTTAACTCAAAACGTACTATATTATAGAAATATATAAAACTATCAAAAGAAAAACACTCTGATTGGTTTTGCTTAATATATTGAACAATGACGACTTGTCACATCATAATTCAACAATATTTCAAAATATCTTTATCGTGATTAGAAATAAATTTTTCTGTCTTTGATTTAAAAAAAAAAACAAATGCCCTCCATTTATTTCAAACGGTTGCTTTTCCACATTCAACTTTATTAAATAATAAACATTTAATCTGTTGAATTAAGTTACATTAAAAATTATGTTTAAGCAAATGTTTATTGTATATACAAACAAACAAGAGTACCTCCCTTGCAAGTGCATTTAAATCGCTAGTCCCTTATTCATTTAAAGTTGGAAGACCACTTCAATAAAGATTCCAATGTAGGTTTATTTTTCTTTCCTATTACGAAGCAATTCATTATTATTTATCTGAATAATAAATGATAAAAGACATCATGAATATTTTAAACTGCGCCAGAAGTATTTCATTTTCACTGATTTCAAAACGAAATTATGAATATGGGAAAATAAAAGTTAAAATAGATAAAGGGGGAAATTGAATTTCAAAATTTTATTCAAAGACATGTTAGGCTTGATTCATTTATTTTTATTTTTAACATTTACTTTTAATTTTATAGCAAACTGTAATATGTACAAAAGATTATCTATTTTACCGCGAATAAGATAAACTCCAGTAAATAAATATATTTCAAAAAGTACTGTTGTAAAATATAAATATTTTAAAATTTATTGATATTAGAGAAAGGCATTATATGGAAATAGAATTAATATCACTAAAAGGCTTTTTTTTTTTAAATTTTGCTATCTAAAAATATTTTTTGCACGATAATATATTAATTTCGAAATTATCGAAAAAATATTAATTAAATTTTTTAAGTAATTCTTTTTTTTAATTTTGAAAACCCTTCTTTTAGTTAACAGCTATTTTCCAAGGAATAACTGTGTGTCAAATAAGATAGCTCTAAGTTCCAATAGTCTGGGCAGTAGAGAGTTTTGAACGATTTGTTTTAATGTGCCACCTTATTAAAAGCATAGTATGCTAATCTGTAAACAAAACCAGGCTTTAAAAAAATGATAGGAGATGGAATTTTCCGTGTTTATAAGAACATGGTTGGGCCCAATACAGCTCGATAGCATCATGGCAGCATTAGAGGTTTTCTACATAAAACAGTGCTTTATGTAGGAAACTTAAAACTCAAAGAGCAGAATTTCATCAGAAATTTTTAGTTTTTTATTCCTTTCAATATTTTTTGGGATTTGAAAAATTAATTAATTAGAAGAACAATTAAATAAATATTAAAAATGGATTTCTTGCTTTGAACTTCACGAATGTGCAAGTAAATTTATAATTTTGTCCTTTGTTTTAAATATAACAAAAGAATATCTATACATTTGATATAAATGACAGAAGAAAAAAACTAGGAAAAGGCTTGAAGTTTTATAATTCGTATATGTTGCATACAAAGGAAAAGATGACCTTATAAAGTGTTTTCTAAATATTATTAGATGTTTGCTCGTAATTAATGCTCTGACCTTCATTCTCTAATAAAGCTTTGGGAATTAAAAAGCGTTTTGCATAATAACAGAAGATATTGCTTCTTTATTAATGTATTTCATTCATTGTTTTAATCACCACTTAATGTTTTTGTTTCTTTCTTTACGTGCAGAGAGAACTAATTATTCTAACTTATGCTTGGCGATTTAATAAAATGATGCTAATCTTATTGCAATAATGATAAGATAGACTTTTCTTTTAATTTAATTTCCTTTTAATGATTGGTTTATTGAATACATTATGTGGCTGAATCATCTTACAGTTTTTATTTTATTTTATTTTTTGTTTCTACATTTTATTCTTTAACTGACCACATACGTTAAACACGATGTAAATAAGCGTATTTTTTTTTATGACAGGCTTATATTTTAGGAGGAAATGATATTTGTAACTTGATAGGAATATTTTTTACGCATTCTACATATATAGCATTCTTTTATTTTTACTTTACATTGCAAGAAATGGCACAATGACTTGTTAGATTTCACCCAGTTTGCTAGTCTTTTAATTAGTTATTTTCGAGTAGAACATGAATACAGCCCACTTAACTGTTTTTTTTTCATCCTGCTTAAAAGGAATAGGCGAATAGCTGTATTATCTATAAATCTATACTATCCTAAATTAAGTTTAAAAAATCAAATATTCCAATTTTTTCTTAATATCTTTTTTTCCATTATTAGCCAGTTTCTTGATTCATTTTATAAATGTAATTTTGCTTTTATCCAATAATAACTGTTTTAGTATTTTCTTTTTTTATATTAAATGTAAATTCACGATAAAATAAACATAACAAAAGGAGTTTCGGAAAACAAACTTTTGTTAGTAAATTAAATAGAATTTTTTTTAGAAAATTTTAATTATTTTTTCAATTTTTTAGTATTTTATTATTAAAAATATTGTACTATGTTCAAATCAATTTTATTTCCAAATTGCTATGTATGTGAAATTAAAATATTCTTAGTGCAATCGAATTCTGAGAAATTAAATTTTAAAAATATTAAAATAATATACAAATGTCCAAAATTTGAGAACTGGAGCACCAAGAAGTGAGTCAAAAATCTATTAAATTTTCATATACAGCAAAGATATCAAGTTAAATAAATCATGTTAATAGGAAACGAATTTTATGTAAACTCTTGAAAAACTCTAGATTCAATTTAATAATTATATTCGGCAAACTTTTAATGTATTTTTTTTCGTTGAGAACAAAATACTGTAATTTGATACTGAAAATGATATTTCTTTTTATCTTTAAATTTAATTTAAAAACAATTTTTTTTCTGATAAATAAAAAGAAAATATCGTAGTTTCTTTTTTTATCTTAATTATCCTTCCATCTTAGAAATTTCCCAAAATAATTCTTAATGTTTTAAGCACTTTTCTTTAATTATTTATTTTCATCATCGTTAGTGAAGATATTAATAATAATCTAACTGAAAAGGAAAAGCTCATTTGACTAAACGTATACACCTTTTCATTAAAATTTCAGAGGAGACTAGAAGTGTAGTAATTTTGATGGTAATGATTACTTTTTCTGTATAATTATTCTTCATGTACTTGCACGCAATATTTTAATTAAATAAAGAATAGACTTGTTTAAGATAATATGTTGTTAGATGTTTTTAATTCGGATTAATTTAATTCAGATGAACTGATTTTTTACGTATAATTACATTTAATTTAACCCGCAAGATATGATTAATTCATTTTTTAAAGGATTTATTATTATTTTTTTTCCTTCAGAATTATTTGGAAATAATAACAATGCAATCTGCACTAAAAAAAAAGTAATAACAAACTGAAATTCTGGTAAGATGACTGAAAAAAGAACGTGATTTTGAAACTGATAACTGAAAAATGATACCAATTATGCGATTATGCCAATATTTTTATGTATTTTAAATGATGAAAATCGTGAAGAATCAATTTACACAGCATCACAATGTCATGTATATGATTCAATTATTGTGTGGCTTCAAAAAGGTAACCGCGTGTTATCCCATCCTGTGTCATGTATTTTTTCTTCCTATAGTCGCGTGGTAGATTCCAAAATTATATTGGTACTGTGTATTTGGTGTTATCCATAGTTGCCACATCAGCATACATAGACTCATTAAAAATAATAAAGAAAAATTTGATAACACTCTTACTCATATTTACATTCCCGTCTTTGAGATTTTCTTGTCGTTTCTTACATTTTTTGTAAATATATTCGCATTTTTCAATTCGATGCAGTTGTTAAGAGAACTTATCTTACAAAAACTGCATGATTAAAAAAAAAAAAAAATGTTATTATCCTATAGTTACTTTACCGCTGGCATACCATCTATGAATTGCGGCAAGCAGGATTCGACATTCCAACACACGTATGCACATACGCACACACACTTTTATTATAAGTAAAGATAAACTTTTAGAGATATTTGTTAATAAAAATAGTTGATGTTTTTATTACTTGTTTGTTCCTTACTTGTAAAGAAAATACAAAATTTTACAAATAATAAATTGCAATGTGCGTATAATTTTTTGTTTTTTGCATTTAAAGTATTCATTTTATTTATTATTTATTTTTCAGTCCGTGGATTCATGGGTAACGATTCACAATCTGAAACTTCTGAGCGATGGAGGAATTCTGGATCCTGATGATAAATTAAGTGATGTTGCGGATGATAGAGAACAGGTGAGCTTCGCGCATGCTGAATTTTGATGCAACAAAGTGAATGCCATTACTTTCTTTTTATTCTTCAAATCCTAATTGGTGCTTAAAAATGAATGTATTGTTTTATCTGGTGAGTCTGTCTTCTTCTTTACAAAAGTAGCTAAATAAGTCTGAGCAAATGCAGTTGAATAATTACAAATGCACCTGATAAAATCGAATGTTTCTTAAGGCTGATATTATTTCTTTAAAATTAAATTTTATTTATAGTAATCATCTGCTTATGCTGCTGAACAAATATATATTATTTTGAGAATGAGAGTGATAAGGTTAAATAAGCAAAATTATATATAATTTGTGTTATTTTCAGATATCTGCTTTTACAATTTTCTCAGTATTTGATCTAGTTGGATATTTTGGTTTACATTTAGACTATATTAAAGGCTTTCAATAAAACATTTTGTAGTTTCTTTAAATATTTAAACGGTTCTTTGTTTATCTCATTTAATGCATAATAACAATATATTAATGTCTTGGCTATTAAAGATTTCCTTTCAGGATTCTGCTTACACAATTGTGTTTATATAATTTTCGATGCTTTTTCCAAATCAGAAATTCCCTATAAGAGATGATCATAAAAATTCTCAATCAGATATGTGTAAATTGACGAACAATTTCACACTATTGAAATAGATTCTGTTACATGAAAGTCTGAACTTTGTTCCAATCAATTTTTTGATAAAAAAAATTTCACTTATACTTACCATATTATTATTATTATTATTTTAGATCACAGCAGTTTTTGATGAAGAAATATCATCATATCTGATGCACAATGGAGGTGATGGAACGAGTGCCAGTTCAGTTGGAACTGAAAGTCCGGACATCTTCCAAAACGGAGACTTGATATCAATTCCGCTAAGCAAATCTTCCTACGATGGATCTGATGTAGAAATTAAAGACGAAAAATCAACTTCAGGTACTTTTCCAACTCTAATCTATTCTGACGTATGTATTTAGGTATTGATTTGTATGGTAGACAATTGGAATTTTACTAGGGTAGATTGAAAACTAAAAACGTACTATGTTAGCTTGGCAACTGAAGATAGATTGGCAATTTCAGTCTACATGAAATAATATCATGTAGACTGAAATTGTGCTATTCAAATCCATATCTTACTCTAAAAATATGAGATTAAGTCAAGAATTATCTTTCATTTTTGGAACGGAAGGTAAAGTGACTGAACTAACTAAGAGTAGCATCGAGATGTTATTTCCAAACATTGTGCAACGAATTTCATCTAGTGGCTCGAAAGCTTATCTGTCCCTGACTGAAATTTGGTTTGGTGTTCGACCTTTCATGCACCGTATCTGTCAGGTTTTTTTCTGTATATGGACGATTTTTGAAAAAAGCATCTGTAAAGGGCTGTGATAGAGCACTTTATAGGACCGGATTTACACATTTATGTGACCTTGGCTCAAACAGATAATAATACATTCCTCCTCCACGAATTAAAATTGATTTATTTTTTTCAGTTTAGTTTTTAATTGATGTGAATTGGAATTGGAACCCTATTAGCACATGATATTGTGCGATATTTGTACGATGTTCGATATTCTGAATGCCGGCCAGTATCTTGAAGATGTCGTAACAATGTCGTTGGGCACTTTGTGCTAATAGAGAATTTGGTTGTAACTAGGAATATGGAGCAAAAACTAAAGTTGACCGTACTCGTTAATATAAGTAGTATGTATATATTCCCCATAAAACTGATTAACAAGTAAAATAATGTTTTCTCCAAGTTAAAATATGAAAAGCATTGTAATAGCAATAGAATTCTAAATTAAGATATAAATATCACAATTGTGATTGCATAGATAAAAAAATTTAAAGAATCTTAAAAATTTATAGCATTTATATATAATTAATATGCTTAAAAATTCAAAAATATTCCGTTAATGTTGTTTCCCTGCCAATTCACGCATCTCTAATGACGATGATTTAATATACCACATACGATGAAAATGAAATTAGGACATTGAATTAAAATATATAAAACGGTTATCTTTTGCAACCTGACCACATCGGTGCCCGATCCTCAAACAAAAGATGCATGTAAGGTGGGTGTGACCAATGTGTAGTTTGATTAATTTGACATCTGTCCCTTGAGCCGAGATGACAGATCACAAGCTAATTAATCGTCCATTTAATAAAATGTATAGGAAAAACAGTGAATAAACTATCATAAAATGCAAAAGATGTAAATGAATTCTCATTTAATATTGCAGAATTTTATTGAAAATTTTGCTTTTTTGTGTTAGATGTACATTATATCACTAAAACTGCTACATAAAAAAACTTTAATTATGCAAGTTTCACTTTTTTATACGAACCTAAACTTTCTCTCATTATTCCCCCCCCCCCCCCCAAAAAAAAGTAACGCTAAAACATTTAGAATTCAGATAATAAATCGAACTCAGGGTAAAATGAGGTACTATAATTATGGAAGTAATAAAATCTGAATGAAAGTAATAAAATCTTGATCCGAAATAAAGATAGCACATTAATTGAAAAATTCGCCACAGTCAAATACATTGGAAATATACTAGACATCATTGTATGCTTTACACGATTAAAATAATAAAGATGCGAAGAAAAATTTAAAATGGCACATAGAAAGGCGTTTTCATTAAGCGATTTACGAATCAAAGCGACTTGCTTCCAGAAATTAGTTACTTTTAACTTACCTAGATATATATTTAGATTCTCTCCAAATCTCTAACCTTTCTATATTTTATCATGATCAGATTTCACATGTTTACAATGTTATGGGTATAAACTCTTTAAAACAAACATGAGCTGATATTCTGAGCAGCCAAATATCATTATTAAAAGTGAAAATCATCTGAATCTATTAAATTATCTGAATGATCTGAAAAATGACGAGTCAATGATTAAAAATCATTTGAATCTATTAAATTGTTAAATCATCTGAATGATCTGATTAATCATCAATCAATGATTAAAAATCATATGAATGATTGTTGTCGCTTTCTTAAATAGGAAGAAATTGAAGGTAAAAAGCTGATGAAGGTGACTTAAACACCAGTGATATTCAACAGGTTACCACAGATCAGGTTCACCCATAAGAGATACGTTCTATCATTGAGGTGGGAAGTAACACACCAGTGATGTACTTACTAGGGAAGTGAGAACTTGTTCACCTAGCAGAAACTTCTCACTCACGAACTTTTGGTATCCCCTTAAAGTAAAATGAGACAAAGGATTTAAAAGTTGTTAAGAATTTACTGAGATTTATCGCTTTCCAGAGCTTGTAAAGATATTATTTATATTCTGATTCGGAAAACCAGAAGATTTTAGTAATTTTTTTTATTTAATTTATTTTGCATTATTATATCGATGTTTTGTGCTGTTATATTGGTTAATTCTGCTACTGGGCAAATGAAAATTCTTTTTAAGTCCAAACATGTTAAACCTAAATTGTGTACAGCTTGAAAAACATGTGAATTAAGTTCGGTGCAATTTTAAAACTAGACAAATTTACTATTTAATTATATATTACAATGTATTACAAATAGTATTGAATGTAAAGATTCCTCATAATTAGATTGTATTATCTTTGATTGCCATTGATTATTATATATAAATGTTCATGTCAAAAATCATATGAATAAGATTAAAATTTTCCATTATAGGTCTCCTTCCCCTTCATGTCCGAAGAGGCAGCGAACCTGCATTAAACCGCCTTTCTCCATCTTTGTTGCCTGCAATCGATAACTGCAAGAGATGGTCTGCCGCTGTGTTAGCAATTGATGAATCCTATAAACGTCTCAATAGCGAAGTAAGCCAAACGTAGTTTTACAAATTAAATATGTTTTACACACGGTTTATTAAACTTATCATTTGGATATATTATTTTAAATAATAAAGAAAATTTACGAAACAAAAGCATTGAGGCGGATTCAATACATACCAGTTATGAAGGATACGAATATCTTATTCTTATAAATGCATCGACCGTTGTTACGAATTTGAAATATTGCTTCACAATTCGTTTCCTGAAAGGATAATAGTTTTACAAATTGCTTTGATGGATCCGAGTTAATCACCTGGATCTTGATGTCCATTGACGAATTTGATGACAAAAATGAATGACATAGAATATTCGATAATCTTTGTGATATTTCCATTAGAATTCGAGTTCTGACGGTTTATTCTAGAAGCTTCTTTATCTAATCACGGATACCATAAAAAAATTGAGAGAGTCAACTGAGTCGAGCTCATGCGAGTAATTGAGTGAAGTCTTTCCAGTGAGATCCCTTTGAGTACTTTCCGCTATTACAGTCGTTCATTGCCCGTGTGCTGCTGTTTACTGAAAGTTCTGTTTTGTATATGCTTTGTCTGTGTTTTTGCTATTGTATATTTGTGCTTTCTGAATTTCTCTGTAACGATATTGTACTCGCTTTATAGAATAACTGGAATTTGAATGATCAATCACAGCTATCATAATAGTTCTTTTCTGACTTAACACAGCTAAATGTTTTTACTTTTAGCCCTCATTCTTTTGATTTCAACGTTTTGCATTATTTTGTGTTCAAACCATTTGAATACGAATTGCACACAAGACAATAATAATAGTAATAATAAATAAATAAATACAAATAAAAAGTGCAAGGAATATATCTGGAACAAGACTGTTTTCAACCGTGGATTAGAAATTATACGAATTAACCTTGAATTTGAACTACAGAGAAGCATCCTTTAATGTTAAGACTTTTTTTTTTTGTGTGTGTGTGTGTGATAGCCATCATATTGAACAAGTAAAATATGTGGGTGTATCTTAATTACAGTTCGATCAATTATATTCTTGATAGTGAAATTATAAATGGCTGTTCTGAATAAGAAAATTTTCCTTTTGTATATTTATCAAAAAGAAAATGAAATAGGTAATTAAAATATTAATTTATATTATACAAGATAAAATTTATTTATGTGAAAAATCTTCGATAAACCTTTTAAATTAATAAATCTTCCGAAAACAGTTTTTGTTGCAAATAGTTTACAGCAAAATCACGTGGTGGCCAAGTTTTCGTGGCCACAAAATTCTTGTATGCAAGTGTTCAGGACCCATAATTTCAGCAGTCAGGATAGTGATATAATATCAGGAGGCATAGTTATCCCAACTTTAAGGAGCGCATTAAACTTAGTTTGATTTATATATATTATCGACTCGTTTGGAAACAGCGTGAAGGATATTTTAGGACGGATCTCTTAATTTTGAATAACAATCAGATGACGAGGACGACATTTGAGCTGACACCCTCTCCAAACTTCTACTCCACATCAATGAAAGGGCGCTTAATCCACGACTTCAAATTTAACTTGCATAACGATGGATTTTTAGTGGAATCGGGTCTCAAACTTGGAATCCACCGGCCTCGAAACCGATCTTGCCACTAAGCAATCATGGCCAAGGGATGTGAAGACAAAACTGTAGAGTATTTATTTCACGTTATAATGCTAAATATGAGATGAAGGCGCTCAAAAATATTTTAATTATGTTCTACTTTTTTCTGCATGGTACTGAGTTCCAAAATATTTAGAAACAATTCATTTCTTTCTATGCGTAAATTTTTTGACTTAAGACAAAATAAGAAGTTAAACATAAGAATAATTATGATTACTATCTTTTATATTGTCTATAAAAAACGACAATAATTTAAAAACAGTCGGAGCAATCTAAATTTATTTGAATGATGTGATTTTAATGAAATAAATCATTTCAGTGTTTAAATTATCTGAATTATTTCATTTTGTCCTGTAATTTTCTAATATTTTCTTTAAAGTATTAATAGCTGCTATCTGATATATGTGACCAGGACAAAATTCAACCTTGCATTAAAGTCAATATTTAAGCTTTGCAAATGAACATAAAGGTAATCTTGCTTTCTCTGAGAGGGTTGTAATTCTATAACACATTACTATTACGGCTCACTTGTTCATATGTTTTACTTCATTTGTAAATTACGTCATAATTATGACCAAGCCTGAATTTCTTTATCCATTCTTATAATTATTAAGGACTTTTTAAGCAATTTGTTGAAGGATCTGATATTACTATAAAGAACTAATCAGATAAACGAGAATGGTTTATATCTCCAAAATCTTCAGAAAAATCGCATTTTCTTATTCTGATCTCTTTAATATTAAAGATTTTCCACAACATAACTTGTTATTAATGAAAGATACTGGTTATAAGTACTTCCGTAGTTAAAAATGATAAGATAAGTACTTCCGTAGTTAAGATCTCTATATAACAAATTTTTTTCGATCAGTTAGTAGATTCCTCGAGTCAATTAATCATTCGATATCACTGAGTGTCTTTTCGAGGAATTTCCGATCAAAAGATTCGCAGATATTATTTTAATAGCCTTTAAAGAAGTCTTAAACATCTAATTGTTCTGCTGCTTCCATTTTTTTAAAACATTTCTTCCTTTGTAATTGTAAACCTGTTTTACGGCAATATTTTAAAACTGAAATTGAATAAATATTTTGATTTAATTTTTTTTCTTATAACTTTTTGTATATTATTTTTGACATAACTATTTTTGAAGAGTGTGGATTCTAAGACGAATTTCATTCAAATTTACTAAGTTAAAACTTTCTGATTTGTGTAATAGAATTTCTTAACAACGTCACATGCCATCTAACATATAAATGCACATAATTTTATTCTGTGTTATGACGCCAGAACCTTTTACATTCTATATGATGCTTAATTAATTCTAAAATCAAATTGGTGTGGTATGCTTAATATGCTAGCATGAATTGAATGATTTGAATTGTCTTTTCTTATATTCTTCTTTATTTGCTTCAAAGAATCAGCAATTGTGAGCAAATGTTTGTGGCGCCCTGGGCAAAATATGTTTTCACCGCCCTAGTTATCATTTGTTGCTTGGCAGGGTATTATTTTTGTGTAATTTCATCGCATTTGACTTTAAAAAGCTATACAAATGTTCTAATGTTTTTTCACCTTGGCGCCTCATTAGACTAGCGCCCGTGAGATTTATACCCCACCTCCTATTCCCCGGTCACTATGCCTTTGGTAACCATAAATTATTTTGCTGAAGTTTTGTTAGGTTTAAAGAAGCATCATAAGAAAATCTTAAAAGTTATCTTTAAAATAATTCTTTCCCCCCAAAAATATGTAGGGAGAAGAACAATCGGAAGATGAACTTCCACCAGGAGAAAGAGAGGATGGAAGTGGAGAAGAAAAATCGTTGTCGTATCAACAGTATTTGGATTCTTGGAATCATGAGATTTTCTACAGAAGTGTAAGTTTATTTATTTTATTTTGTGTATTTATTTATTTTCAGTTCAAAAAAAGTTATATGAAAAGATTACAGAATTGTATTCATCTTTTAAAAATATTTTTTTTTAGAATTTTGTTTAATATCTGTGTAGTTTACATGAGGAAATATGAAGAGGAGTTACAGTACCGCGAAATTTATATGATAGATTATTCAAACGGTAGCGTTTTTAATAGCATTATGATGCTATGAGTTTTGACTCTGTTTGAATGATTAAGTATACAATGAAGAGAGCAGATATATGATTATTAAAATTAACACGACTTTGATGTCTGTAACAATTTGGCGCTGAATATTATTTTCTCGAGGGAGACATGAACATTAAGTTGTGTATAACAGATTTAATTGAAATTAAACACAATCGTGTATAAAAGATTTAATTAAAATTAAACACAGTTTTTTCCTGGTGAAACAGCTAGTCACCAAATGCCACTAATATTTTAATTAATAAAGAAGAAAAAATAAGTATTTATTAGATTTAAAAAAAACAAACGAATCTTTTATGTGATGTTATTTTTGCATAACAAATAAAACTGGAAATTCTATGAAACACATCTTTTTTTTATGCTGTCCTGGAACATCATGTTCCCTTTTCCACTAGAATATGTAATAAAGGCTTAAATATTAAACTGACGCAATCCATTCAAATCCAGTGATTTGAGGATGAATTTATGATGTAATTTATTACTTATTTTCTAGAATTTTTTATTAATTAAAAGATGAAATTTTCTGGAGCATCATGCCAGGATGGATTTTTTTCTGCTTGAAGATACAGTAGAGGTTTAAAAAAATTAAATTGCCATTCAGATTCATCATATGAAAATGAATTTTTAATGTCTTTTATAATTTATTGATAAAATTTTTTTAATTATTTAAAAATTGAACTTCTGCTAATATTAAAAAAAAAACCCCACTTTATATCATTTATTTATAAAAGTGTATTCAAAGATAAAAATGTTAAGAACCAAAATCATCTTTACTTGTATTGCATTTGCAGGATCAAAGGAAAGAGCCTCTTGGTGGACCTATAACTTCTCCAAAGCACAGCACAGACGAAGCAGAAGACAGCGATTGTTCGCACTCCTCCAACTCCAAGTAATTTTTATTTTATTTCAAAATCATTAGTTTACATTATCTTGTATTGATGTAATTTTATTTCAAAATTCCTAGTTTACAATATTAGATTGTATAATGCTCGGAATTTTGCATGATTCCTGAGAACCCAATAGACATCATCACCATAGTTACATTAAATTCAAATTTTATTTCTATTTTTACATTATATAAAAAAATCAAGGAAATCTAATTAGCATTTAAAAGGAAACATTTCCTCGTAGCATATATCTCGGGAAATATAAATAACTATAAAGATAATTTAAAGAGAAAAATCAATTAATTAAAGGTTTGTGCAGTAAAGATCCATGCCACAATATTAAAAAGAAAATTTTTTAGTAGAAATAAATAAATGAAAAGCTAAGTGATAATAATGAAAGGAATTCAAAAATCACAACGAAATAACGTCGTCATTTACTTGAATTAAGATATTTTTGTAAATTTACTTCAACTATTATTTTATTCTAAAATACGAAACTTTCATTATCATATTGTTCAGCATTATTAATCCTAATGATAAAAAAAAAATTGCTATTATGAAGAAGAAAAAAAAAGTTAATATAAGGCAGTTAACAGTGTTAGACGTTAAAAGTTGAAATAAAGGCAGACAAATCAAATCTAAAACAAGCAATGTTTCAGACCAGCGATTCGAGTCTCTTAAATTTTTCTTTCATTTTTCAGAGTGGAAGTGATGAAATTAAAAAATGAGGATGGACCTTTAGGCATTCGCATAGTTCCTGCTGATGAGAGCCAAGAAAGGTATATTTACCTTTTCATTTTAAAAAGACTTGCTTCTCATTATATGCAAGGAGTGTATCTTTATGCAATGAAATTACATTTTAAAGAAAAATATTAAAATTGTAAAAGTAATGCCTATCTCCAGCTTGGTAGTTATGTCCTATTTGAGATCGATCGTAATAGTCATAGAGACAAATATTGGGAATTATGTGTAAGACAGAGGTATAAAGCCTCATTCATTGCAATAAAATAATTTCTTGAATCGTAGTTACCAATAAATTAATCTGAGGCTCAGAAATGTCAAGGATTTTGATTACCATAAAAAAATATGTCGTGCAATTTTGTAAAAAACTATTATATGCAATAATAAATAAATGCTGATTAATTAATAAAAACAAATATTAAATAACAAATTATGCAACACCCGGATACTAATCAGATGAGAAGCATAGAATAATGAATTATTTCATGGCAGCTTTATTATATGTAAGTTATGTGTAAATCCAGAAGATTATTTTGTACAAATAAGTGATGCTTTACTCCCAGGAGATCATTTGAAATGTGAATCATCAAAAATGTCAAATTCAAATCTACAAGATTTAAATTTATGTGTATCCCAGAAAAAAAATGCCTTTCAATTTTAATAAATAATTCAAGCCTATTTCGAAAATGAAGTATAAAAAATGAATGAGGATTATGCAGAATTGGGGTTTTCTTCCTCACTCCTAGTTTCTCCTCTATATATTCCTCTATATTACTCCTAGTTTCTCCTCAAATTTGTTACCTTATGTAATATTTTATTCTCATATATTACTATCAAAACTGGTTCAAAGTGTCTGCCAGCAATTTTGGACCTGTTTGGAGAATGATATCTTTTCATAATTGAAAATGATTGCTCATACCGATAAAGATTTCTAAATTTGAAAACAATTTCATATGCTAATTTTTGTATAATAATAATCCAATTTTACAAATATTTTCAAGACTAGCTTGCAAATATTTGTACATTTTGATTCCAACTTCAACAAATTTTTCTTTTACATCAGAACACCATTGGATCTTGATTACTTTAATTTGCAAATGGTTAAGTACTGGTTCAATGTTTAAGAATAAAATTGCAGAAAACAAAGAAAACTTTTTTCTCCAAGCATTTAAAATCTTCAAAACTTATTTCAGGTTTTATTTTGCAGCTTAAAATTCCATGCATGTATTTTTGATCTGTTGCCATTTCTCCCAACTTTGATTTGTTTAGAAGTAAAATTAGGAATTTAAAAAATTCAAATATAAAATTATTTATTGCAGAGTTGTTGCGACAAGTATACAATCAAGATAAGAAATTTTTCATTAAATATTTTGTTATGGCAGGTACAAAATCAACACATAAAATTTTGATTAAAATCTTGTTGCCCTGGGTTAAAAATATTATTATATTTGTTGAGCCATTAGTGATCATGATAACATTTTTCAATACTTTAAAATTTTTCTTTTCTTTTCCTGTCATGATATTCAAGATACAGGCCGTTGAATGTTTTTCATTAGATGCATAGCAATGTGTCTTATATATAACACACATATAGATACAACATAGATAACTTACATAGATTAAAGATAGACATAACTTCCAAAATTCTTGATTTTTTCTGTTCGATTTAATTTGCTGTATAAAGATGTAAGTATATATTCTTTATAATATCTGTAACTTTTTATACATTTTCAAATTATTTTCTACAGGAACAATGGTGTGATAATTCAAGGTATTGAACCTGGTGGAAGAATAGATCGAGATGGGCGTTTTGCTGTAGGAGATCGAATAACTGAAATCAATGGCTTGAAACTCAGTAAAGATTCTTATAGAAATGCTCATGAGATATTGAAAGATGCAATGAAAGCTCCTGAATTGAGCATTCATTGTATAAAAAAAGACTCGCTGTCACGGAAAAACGGCACAAATAAATTACCTCCAGCTGTACTGCCAAAACCTCTCATTCCATTACCTACAGACGATAATAAAAGTGATAAAAATGCAGAAAAAAGTGAAAAAGGTATGAATGTCATTATCACTCAAAATAAGTAAAGAAACATCATTATCAAAATGATAATAATGTTATTTCAGCTGATCATAATACTATGCTTTGTTAATTAGACAGCTCTGCCATCCATGTTTTGAACAATATTATTGAAGCAGATAGGCGGTTTTATAAATATTCTAATAACTAAGTGATTTAAGATGAAACATGAGGGAATTAGACCAATAATATTTTATAAAGTGTTAATATTGTCCTAATATTTTATCATTCATTGAATTTGTATTTCTTGCAAATTTTATGCACCAAATAGGGAGATAATTTTTAATGAAATTGTTAATGGCCATCTCTCAAACTAATGACCCTAAGTGACTGTAAAATTCATTATTACATCATTAATTACAAAAGAAATTAGTAAAAATTCCGATTCACTGATACCTTATTAATCACCTTAAGCCTTTTGTATTAGTCGATGGAAAAGGAAAACCAATAGCATAAATAATATAAAGAATTAAAATTCTTGTAAATGATAACTAATAATAAATTTGATGTATATATATATATATATTTTTGTCTAAATAAAATACAAACAAAAAGTTACATCTCATTTTGAAACAATATGAAGATAATTTTGGGAAGACCTTTTAATATTGAATGAAAGTCAGATAATAAGTGCAACACTTATTGTAGGGTGTTTTTAATTTTACATGTCTATTTAGTTATGAAAGAAAAAAAAAATATTTTCCAGAGTTTTCTGTATTGCTAGAATGCTGGAAAAATTGTATAACTCTGGAATTTTAAAAAAATAATTTATTGCCTTTTTTTCCTTTTAGGAACCTTCATATTTTTATCAAAAAGTCCAAGTGTTACTTTTCACTTAGATAATTAGAGCAGTTAATTGTTCCTATTTATTGATTGTAAGAACAGAAGTTAATGGGTAAAAGTTAATTGTTAGTATAAAAAGAAGTAACTAAAGATTACCAAGCATGACAGTGGAGAAAAAATGAGCCACTAAAATAGCTGAACATTAACTTATTAAGGAATGATCTACAAAATGTTATGCTTTCTGATTAGAAATTTAATTGATTGCTGTATTTGAATGAATGGTATAATTTTTTAAAAGGATAGTACATCATACTGAGTTTATATTTAGCTTCTTGTTTTATGATATATCGAGAAACAAAAAGTAAAAGCATTTATTTGGACAAATGGTTAGAAAAGACATTAATATTAGACAAAATTTTTTTTATTGTTTTTAGTAAAATCTCGATGGGAAATAAATGGGCCTTTATTTAATATCTTTTTTTATGAAAGAAATTAATTGTTTATATTTTTATTGTCTCTTTGTTCTTAGCGTTTTTTGTGAAAGTATAAAAGTGCTTTTGTCTAATATTTTTCTTATAAACAAAATTACTTGCATATACTTTTATTACAATAGTCTCCTAGTTTTTTGTGTTATGGTTTTTGTAAAAATTTAGAATTCAGTAAAATTAGTTTATTAGTAAAATATTAAACTTAGGTTTTGATAAAAAGATGCTTATAATAATTAAATTTGAACAAATAATACAATCAAACTCGGAATACATTTTTATTGGCATTCCACATACCAAAATTTCAATTTTCTCTTTTGGAAGTAAATTTGATTCTTATATATTTATTACACACCAGGCTAGCATACATAGCAAGTGTTATTTTAAACACACTATTCTATGGGTCCACACCCAAAACTGCCATCAGAAAATTGCAATTTTTGTAAGCAAATATAATTTTGATTTAACGTTTTACTGTGAAGATATTTTTTTTATTAATAAAATTCTTTTTTTTATAGCAAAAAATACATGTAATTCTTCAACTCTTCCTTTAACAACACCTATAAAGAGACTTCTTGCCAATGCCTTGAATAAAGGTACTCCAGTTCATTCAAGTATTAGGAAAATTGGCAGGCGTATTTTAGTTCACTTAACTAAAGGTACTTATATTTTGTTTAATGTGTAAATAATAAGAAAGTTCTATAGCCTCTTTATGCTCTTTTGAATATTCGGTTAATTCAAGTAATTTTAGATACAAATTATTTTCCTTTGCATCTGTTAATATTCATATAAATAATATAAAACAATTAAGAATATATACACATACTTCCATTTATAAACCAAGAATTGTTGGAACTTTATCTAAAATAAACTGTGTGGATGTGGAACCGCTAATTCGTGCGCATGCACACACACGCACACACAAACGTGTAGGTGCGTTTATGTTATGTAAGTACATATTTCGAAAATAAAATATTATTGAAGTTTTATTTTAGAAATTATTTATATTTTTAGCTTATTTGTTACAGAGAAATGCTAAGGAGTTATGCTGTCATAAATGTCTGAAAATGCAATTTGTAATTTGAAATTAGCCATCTAAAAATTACTCTCCCTGCTTATCTTCCAAACAAAATATAAAGAAATAAATAAAAAGTTTTATCAAATAAAATTAGCACAGATACAAGAGAACATACACAAGACAGCAAATGAATGAACAAAACTGTGCTAGTTTTAGATAGAATTGTTGGTGAGTAAACCTACCGCAGTTGATGTTCATCATATTCTTTGTAGCAACTTGATAAGAAAATATTCCACCATTTTACCCTCTTAGCAATATTTTTGTTTTTTTTAGAAATTATATATTTTAAGTTTGAAAGTAACATAATTTAAAAAAAAAATTATTTCAACTTATATACAAGTTTTGAATTTTGCATAAATTTTTGAAATAGACAGGCACTCTCAATTTATGCAAAGATTGGCTTATATTCAAAAATATACAGTATTAATGTTCTTTGAAAGTAATATAATTTTGGATTATTATATGAAATTCTTTATAAACTGTACACATAATTGTTTGTAAACTTTAAGGTTAGGTCAGGCATACATAAATAGGTATTATTATGAATAGGATTTGTCACTATATATCCCAAACAAAACTGTTTTTCAACTTTAGATAAATAGGCAATTTTTTTTCAACAGAGGGGAAAATGAGGGGTTCTTTGTTAATGACTAAAATAAAAGAAGGATATAATCAGACAAAATATGAAACATACATTTAATGGTATACAGATTTATAAAAGTATAACAATCTAATTGAATAATAAAATTACAAGTCAGAAGCAGTATCTTAGATAAGTAAAACAAATTTTTGCAATGTTTAAAGTAAATTTTCAAAGAGCTTGCCATCTAACAAGATACATTCTTCTCATATTGTTACTCATATAATTGGATTATTGTAAATGTGTGTGTGAAATTAACTGAATTCCTGTGAATTATGAAAATTAATTTTTTTCTAAGCACTTGAATTCATATATAATAACAAATAAATTATAAAGCCTGAATTTTTGAGTTTTGGAGCAGACACTTGGTTTTAAAAGGATGTGAAATTGCAATATCACATGAAATAAGCATAATTAAAATAAATGTTTGCTCAGCTAGATTTAGGAAACATTTCATTTTAAGCTCTGAATGCATTTCCACACCCTTTTTTTTCCTGCTTTCTATACAATTTCTCTGAGAATATTATAACACAAACTTTTAGAATACATATAAAATTGAACGTTTTTGCTTTAACATTATGAGAAAGGACAAAGCTGCTATTTAAAGAACTAATCACCAGCTTATTTTCTTTAAAGATGTATAGGGAAAAAAAAAAGGAGGGATCTCTCCTCATTTTGGAAGTTGGAAGTCATTTAGCACTGTTTAAAATAAATATCTTTTACTATGCGGTCTATCTCATTCAATTTTAACTCTTGTATTATGCGGGCTTCAACTCTTGACTTCTCTGTACTCCTGGAGGATTTTAATTTCATTAAAAGTAATTTAATTAATAATTTAAGTAAACAATAAATTTGATATTGAAGATCATAAGGGGCTTTGCTTTTTTTAAATTTTATATTCCTATATAAATGGACTTTTGATCCTTTTATAAAGACATGAATGCTATAGGAAGTAGATTGAACAGTTAATATTGCTAAATAATTTAAATTTATTTCTATAATAAAAGAAATTGATATCCAGATTTTCTTTAAAACAATATAATGTATAAGATTTTGAAATTCATTGCCTTATTTTTACTTTTTTTTTATCACCGGAAACCAATCTTGTAAACCTAATGTTATATTTGAACATACATAATACAAGATATCATACACAGTTTTTTAACAAAATAAGCTTTTCATACCACCATATCTTCATAATGATCTATTTTTATTTAATGAAATAACAGTAGTTAACTACATAAAGTTACAGTATTTTTTTAACCTTATTTGTTGTAATTTGGTATTAAAAAATAAGAACCTTCTAGTTTCTTTCTCAATTTTTCAGTGTTAATATTTTAATTTGAACCATCCTCAATTTTATTACAATCTTATCCTCTCAATCTTGTTATACGATTTATATACCAAAGATCATAAACCTGTACTTCACTTTTTATTATATTTTGCAAGGTCCTGAGGGTCTGGGTTTCAGCATTACTTCTAAAGATCCTAATAACGGACCACCCTTTTTCATAAAGAATATCCTTCCTGCTGGTGCAGCAGTAGATGATGGAAGGCTGAAGACAGGAGATAAACTTCTTGAGGTAAATAGAACAATATTAGAATGAAATTTTTTAGTAAATCTAGTAAAATATTTTAGTAAATCAATCTTCCTTTCTCAATACTTTTTTTCTTCATCTAGTGTTTAGTGTAACTAAAACTGCCGTTAACTAAACACTAAATGATAATACAATGCTATCCACTGGGCCTTTTCCTCCCAAAAGTGACAGCTATTTGATTGCACCATTTGTTTCCTTTTTTACCTTCTCATTTATCTTTATAAATGTGGTTTTAATTTCAATCTTTGATTGAAAAAATGTATCAGCAAAATTGTTGAGTTAGCGTAATTTCTTATTTCTTAAAATTTAAACTTGTAATAAAGATATTATTTTTATTTTAGTTTTAGTGGATTATTTTGTTTATTTCCCCCTTTTTGTACTTTAATCTTAGAAGCTATATTTTAAACATAAACTAAATAATTAATACTATTTACAGGTTAATAAAGTTGATGTTTCCAACTTAACACAACCAGAAGTTCTGAGCATTCTTAGAAAAGTGCCCTTTGGTGAAATGGTAGAACTTGTCATTTCAAGACAGGAAACTGATCTATCACCTAGTCCAAGTTTACCTAGGCAGCTGGTATTATTTATAGTTTTTATATTTCTTATGGTATTCTAAGAGATAAATAAATATACATTTTCTAATTCCTTCAAGTTTTTAAAGAATATACCTTATAATTGAACTGATTTTTCACTGAAATTAAAAATAAATAAATAAAACCTATTTTCAAAAAAAAAAAAAAAAAATAACAGTCAAAAATAAATTTTTGAAATTCTTTATCATCCTCAAAATAGGAGAATGCAACTCTTTTATGTTTTTGAAATTTTCAAACTTCTGTTAAAATAGAAAATATATTCTTTTGCTCCAATGAATTTCAATCTTGCATTTTTATTGTTTTAAAATTTTCAAAAAAAAAAATGATCTTTTTTGCTTAAAAATAGTTATTAAATTAAATTAATTTTGAGGATAAAGGAAGATCTTTGATCTTCTATTTTAACTTATGTTATTCTACTTCATAATAATTATTAAGTTATCAAACATAAGTTAGATCTTAAAATTTCATTAAAAAAATTAATATTACTGTTTTATGTTTATCTCTTGTTCATATTAATAACATTTTCGGTTGTAATTTAAAATTAGAATATTCAGAATGCAAAAGAAGTTTTTGCTTTTATCAAAATTAGAATATTTAGAATGCAAAAGAATTTTTTTTTGTTTTAATTCAAAAATAGAATATTCAGAATGCAAAAGAATTTTCTGTTTTAATTCAAAATTAAAATATTCAGAAATTTAACATTTTCCTACAGATTCAAAACTTGAATTATGCTTCATAATTTATTAATTTTTTTTATAATATAAAAAATTTCTTTAAAACATTGCTATTTGTGAAGAAATATGTAATTCATTTGAGTTTTTCCTTAGCCTGCAGAAAAATGTGAAGATGAAGTAGGTGTTGTTCCCTGGAAGAGAAGGGATATTTTCACTTTTGAAGTAGCTTTGAATGACACTGGCTCTGCTGGTCTTGGAGTGAGTGTCAAAGGTAAAACTTCCAACACAGAAAAAGGTCCACTGGATATGGGAATATTCTTGAAAAATATTTTTCATGGTGGTGCAGCTCATAAAGTAATTATCCTATTTGTTTTTATATTATAATTGTTTCTTTTGTTTGATCTTGAATTTTATAATTTATTTCATTGTTTTATGTGGTTGACTTAATATACATAATTCATGTGCAACTGTTTAATTATAGAGATATTATTACTTCATTCTGTCTTTATATCAATTTTTAATTTATTCTTTATAATTCATTGTTTCTAGAAAAAAAAATTAGCAAAATTTGAATGGAAAGGAGAGAATTATTAGTGTGGATAGAGATCAAAAGCACATAAATGTCCCCCTCCCTCCTCCTTGTTTTGGTTCTTGTTCATTCCCCAAAAAGATAATTTTGGAAAATTACTATGATTAAATTGAATTCCCGTATTTGAATTTAAAAACTTGCCTTTTTTTTTTAAGATATAAAGAAATAGCAAACATTAAGCCAAAAAATGAGTAACAATGTTTTTCAAATAATTTTATATTTTTGTTGAGCAACTGTATTTAATTTACATCTTAGAAATAATAAGAATATTTTTTGAAATTAACATTTTATTTTTCACTAGAGGAAAAAGATAATTTTAAATAAAATAAATACAAGTGATTTAATAAAGTATTGGAACCTTTAAGTTATTTAAAGGTTTCTTGAAATTTATTAAACATTTTAAAACTATTATTAAATAAAATATACATATAAATAAGTAAATTTTCTAATTTCTTATTAAATTATAACATTTTATTATCAGTATCATTTTACTATCATTTATTATCAATTATATTCAGAATTTTATTTAGTATTTGAAGATGTATTTTTCTCTTATTAGATCATTTGTCTCAATTTAGTTTTAATTTAAATGTTCCTGAACATTATATAGATATGAGTCAAATGCTCCTCATTTAATTAATTTTTTTTGTTGGATAATAGAAAAGTTAATGAGCTGAGGTCTGTTATTTTCTTTTAATAATATTTTTATTTTGTAATTGGCATTGCATTTCCATGGATATCACCATATTCAGAATTAAATTTTATCTTTTTTAAAATTGTTTATTTTTTTCATATAAAAATTCTATAATATTTCTAACATCTCCTTTTGTATAAATTTATTTATTTTACACTTCTGTGTTTATGTTTGGCAGATTTCATTATTTAATGAAGCTAATTTCTTCTTCTCTCTCTCTCTTTTCCAAATTAGTATCATGTTTGATTTCTTCCTGTTATTGGATCACTATTTCAAACCTGTCTAGTAATAATTTTTTATTTGTTTCTTTATATTTACATCTCATATGTAGTATACAAGTAGTAATTTTTTTAAATTTCTTAGGCACTCTGTCAATTTGCATGAGATTTTGTACAAAAATTTTCCTTAATTAAGCTGTGATAATTATATCTGAATTATTGTTGATAAGATAACAAGAGTCTGTCTTGACAGGCCTTCTAGTTATAAATTATTAATATTCTTACTAACACAAAAATTGCATCAATTGCTTCATAAAAAATGTTTTTATATTTTTAAATATCTTTTATAAATTAATCAAACACTTTTTTCTTGCTAAATAGGATGGACGATTGTGTGTAAATGATCAGTTACTTAGTGTCAATGGCATTTCACTATTAGGAATGACCAATGGACAGGCAATGGAAACATTGCGAAGGGCTATGATTCAAGGTGAAGGTCCCAATGTAGCATCAAATGCAATAATTTTAACTGTTGCTCGACGTATGTCTTCACCAAGTTTAGATCATCCATTTGATCAAGGAGAGGGATCGGGACATGATAGAAGTGATTCTCTACTAAGTGAAAGTGGTGACTCTTTTTATGTTTCAAATGAAAATTTGTCATTTTCTAATAAATGTAATGGTGTAACACCAGATACTTCAACTAGTGATAATTCTGCTAATACAGTTATATTCACTGCATCAGTTCATAAAGACAAAGACAGCATTATTGATGAAGAACAAGACAGTGATAAACCATCTGTGACACAAGTCTCGGAGGTTCCCGTAACAGAGCTTATTAATGTACACAACAGTGAAACTTGTGATTTAGATGTAAATAATAAACATTATATTCAGCACAGCACAGAGATAAATAGTGATACTACTCAACAAAAAAATACATCAGATTTAATAGATTTCAATGAAAATTCATTTGTGTCAAATTATGATCACATGGAACAGCACAAAGGAAGTGGATCACTTCGTAATCATAATAAAACTTTTTCAAATTTGACTGAAATGGATCTTTATCAGTCAGACACTACAAAACAGGACAAAATACCAGATGTCAGTAACTGTGATAAACCATCTTCTTTCAGAGAACAGACAAAAAGAAAAAGGTAACGATTTTAAAATATATCGATTGTGTGTAAATTTTATTCTATTTCTACTTTTTGAAATTCTTTTATGAAGTGTAAAATATTCTCTTAAAAAATCATTTTAACTTTCAGTTTTCATATAATTTTCACTGAGAGATAAAATCAATGTGCAGTTAAAAGTAACTTCATTCATAAATTTTTAATTTTTGCACAAGGCATATTAGGTTATAATAATTCTTTCAGAAAACTCTTATGTTTCTGTGATATTTAATTTTCATTTCTTGCACTAACTACACCTTAATTGTTGTCATAGACACATCTCTGTCTTTATATATAAAGTAAATTTGTAAATTTTAAGATTTCCTAAAAACTATTAATTAAAGGACTATAAATCAGATTAAAATAATTAAAACTATTATTTAATGAATACGTGTATATTTCTGGTATAAAGCTTAAGTGATTAAATCAAAAGACAAGAAAAAAAATTGTTTTGGCCATTATAAAAGTTGCAAAGGAAAAAAAAAAAAAACATGTATTGTCAATATACAATATATACTGCATGATATTTTCTGTTAAAGAGATGGCATATTAAAAATAATACAAATATTTAAATTGTTTGTATTTTTATTTGATCATCTTTAGCATTATATTTACAATATCTTCTGTAAATGTAATGTAATGTAAGAGAATTGTTACTATGGGAGTAATATATAATAATTTGAAACCTGATCTTTTCCTTTTGTCTCAATTTAATATCTTTATTTACCTTCAGCATAATTTTTTTCCTTGTAAAATTCACCTGAAATCTACGAATTCAAATATTTGATGTTTTCTTTCATATTTTACAAATTATTATAAACATTGTAGAAAAATTCAATAATTATTTAAAGTCCATAAAATTTTAAAAGAACATTTTTAATTACTTCAGTTTTTAATTAACTTATTGCATTATAAAGTGAGAATATACTTTATTTTTTATAGGTATCCACAGGATGGAAGTAATAATTTTAAGAGAAGTGGTTTGGGTAGGCAAAGCATGCCTGAGAAAAAATTTCTCTGGGCATACCACAGAAACCAGTGTTCACCAAGTGAAAGCATGATGCAAACTACAGCAGATATTCATGCTCCTCATGACTCGCATCAGATACACCCTTGTCAACATTATTCAGAAAATTTAGGTGTAAGAGAAATGCCAGTGGATGTTGGTCCTATAGAAAGTATGTTAGAATTTTTTATTGCTTTAAATAATTAAACTACATATTTTGATATTCATTTCCTTGTTGGTTCAGATTTTCATTTAATTTTGAAAATATAAATACATCATCTAATAGTATGAAACAATTTTGAACATAAAATCAGAAGCAACAATGCATGAGTGTTGATAATTCAAAGTAAATCAATATAACTGTCATACAGATTGCTATTACTTAGAATTTTTAATCCTGTAATCTTGTATAAATCATATAGGTAGTGTCATTATACTATACAATATTAATTACATCAAATTTTTAAGAGCTGTGAAAACTCCCCCCCCCCCGAAAAAAACACCTTGTGATTTCAGCTATTTAATAATGAGGTAGAAGTGTCCCAGATGCTCGTCTCAGTAGATTTTTGCTAACAAATATTAGTTTTTATCTCACTTTTTAAAGCAAATATAAAGAGAAATGAAAAAAAAAAAAAAAAAAGCATCTCTCGAGTTTGCTTTGTCTTTGCTACATTTAATGTTTAGGAGATTTGCGATTCAAGTTTTTAACATGCTTTATTTTTGATAATTGATTATTTAAATTCTATTGTAATATTATTTTAGAAATATTACATTTCCAAGTAAGATGAAATTATTTTGAAGAATTTAAAATGTTATTAACTGAATTATCTATGACAATCAGCTCAATTATATTCATAATCATCGATTTATTTAAAACAAATAACAAATTAGATATGAAATTTTTTATAGTCTCACTTTCTTAAATAATTACATTTGCTTGGTTTGATCAAATTATATTTTTTAGTGGCTTCTCTGACAATGACAGAAAGGAAACATCACAGGATCAGAGGTGAGCTTTTATCAACTTTTCTGCATTTTTATGTAATTAAAGAAATTAAAATTTGAAAAATATATAACTACAATAATATAAATATATTAGAAATTATTTAATTCTCTCTAGAAAATTTCATAAGATTATTATTATTAACCTTTCCACTATATTGTAATATAGTGGAAATATATATAATATAATCTTTTAAAAGAATGATAATATACATATCATTGTTCTAAACAGCAATTTAAAAATGGACAATACAATATTTGTAATTTCCATAAAAATCTCTTTTTTGTTAAATTTAAAAATTCAGTACAACTTAGTAAATATATTTTGTTTCTATATTTTTAAACAAGATATAAATTATGAAATTATACTTATCATTACAAAAGTTCTTTATTTCTTATTAATATTATTTATTCAACTTCATTAACAAATTATGTAATTTTCTGAAATCTAAAATTAAATTTTATATAGTTGCCAACAATGATTTGCCAATGGAAAGAACTGAACGAACTCCTATCTTCTATCCAACATGTTGTTGTAGGTAGCTTCTTCTAACATCTAATGCACTTCTAATTTTTGCACATCACACTAAAAGATTTTTTGACTATTTAAAATTTTCTCTAAGTTGGTTTTTTACCATGTGATCACTTTTAAAATAATATTATTAAGCTATAATCAGTAATGTTATTTTTTTACTTTTCTACAATACTTAAAAAAACATTTTTTTTTGTATAATTATAGGCACAAAAAATCTTAATTTGGAATATATCTTAAGCATTTTTAATTCTTCTAAAAAGGAAGAAAGCATGCCATAATAATTCTATAATGACATAATTTTAATGAATTTTAATAATCAACAAAACATACTCGCACAATTCATTATGAATTTAAACGTAAAAATATTGATGATAAAGCAATTTAAAACTTAGACTATTTTTAATGAAAATGTTTATTTAGCATGTCAATGCAACATTAAAATATATTTATTCTATCATCAAATCAATTCATTTTGTTTATTGTTATTAAGTTTTAAATTCGCTTTAGCTTTAAGCCCTTCAATTAGCCAATTATTTATATCTAATTATTTTCAGCTCTGAAAATTAGCTTTTAAAACTAATGATCAATTGTACTCTTTGACTTGAAATCAAATCTTGGAAATAGTAAGAAAAAAAGAGAATTACTATGAAATTTTCAAAAATTATATAAAATTAATGCAAATTATCTATATTATTATCAAATACAAGAAATAGTTTAAAAAAAGATTGGCTCATAAAGGGTAAAAAATCCACCATTTTAATATTAGAAGTATTTCTTTAAAATTTTAGGGTGTAGTAATTCGCCTGATTGTCCCTACCATGCAGTACCAACTACAACTGGAAGGGAAAGTGGTAGCAGTGATGAAATCTGTGAGCAAGTGGGCCCATCTTTGGGATTATTCAAATCAAGTAGTCTTGAAAGTCTTCAAACTATGTTGCAAGAAAAACAGAAACAGAGTTTACTGTTGCCTGGGTCAAATGTAAATACAAGTAGAGGCTGTAATGAAAGTTTTAGAGCTGCTGTTGACAAGTCATTTGAAGTTGCTGATCAAAATGAAAGTAAGCAATATTATTTAAAATATTTTAAATTTTGTATTTGTACTTACATTAATTGTGTCAAATAATATAAATATTTTATTTAGTAAGGCCAGAGTGTGAGAATATGTGAAATTTCAATTTCAGTAAATGTTATTTATCATCCTTTTCTTGAAATATTAAATAATTAAGATTTTTAGTAACTCCATAAAATTATTATGAATAATATTTGTTAATAAAAAAATTAAAAACAAACAAACAAACAAAGCGTACATTAGTTTCATCATTTTATATTTTTCCAGATTCAGTTGTAAATGGAAATGATCAACAGCAAATTTCAACTATAAAACGTCATACACGTGCCAAAACTGTTGATAATATTGATAAGAAAGATTCCAAGCAACATAAAAAAAAAGGATTGTTTCGAGGGCTCGGATCCGTTTTCAGGTATCTTAAAATATTATTCAAATATAGCATAGTGTATTCAATTCACTTATAATTCTGGTTCTATCTTTTGAATATATATGTATATTTTATTCTATTCATTTGTTGGTTTATTTTCTTCAGTCTTGTATCAGTAAGAAATTTTATAATTTCTCTTTTCATACTTGTGGACCAAATTTGTGGATTTCTATAAAAATTTGCACAAAATTCATTCTGAAGTAGTCTGTCTGTTTGAGTACAAGTGAACTCGGTAGCTACAAAATGTAAAGAGCTAGATAGATAAAATTTGATACACAGGTTTTCACATCTAAAATGTATATTATGAAATTTTGAACCTATTCTGTCAAAGGTTGACCTCCTGTCTATGGTTTCATATGCATGTAAACACAATAACTGAAATCGGTATTTGATTATGTGATATTTGTATGACAAAATTTGATTTCAATCATTTGAGGAAAAAAGCTGTCTAAAATACCTAATGCCACAATAAATTTAGTGTAAATGCTAGATTCATGCCAAAAATCTATATTTCATTGCTAATTTTGGCAACTCTATGCAAAGCAACCTAACTTAAGGTTCACAATTTTTAGTGGGGTGAAGCCTTTTTGAGAGTATGCAAGAACATTTCTGGAGACCATTTCCTCTAATTTGATAAAATAAGTGGATATCAAATTTATTGTACTTAGTTTTCAATAGTAAATATAATAATTAATCAATGATGACAAGTGCAGGGATGTAGGCATGAGGATAGCTTCTTATACGAGCTTCCTCTACATAAGAAGCTTTCATAGATTTGATTTAATAATGTTACAACTTCTAATCTACAATATTGTGTATGTATACATAGTAGACTACAGTTGAAATTAATTCCAAATATACACAAGATAATCACACATTTTTCCAGATTTTATGTACATCATATAATTTTAATTGATTGCTAGAATTTTTACTGTGTAATAAAAAAAATAATGCAAAAAGTAAAGTTATTTAAAATACGATATATATTCTTTATATCATAACAATTTTGGTCATCTTTTAATTTGTTTTAACTATTTTATATTATAGGTTTGGGAAGTCAAACAAAAAGACTAATAAAGATACAAGTTCTAACAAGCAATCTGAACCTACAAATATGCCAAGCCACAATGCTGTTCAAGCTGAACAGGAAAGGTATAAATATTTTACAAAACCTTTCTATTATGTTTAAAATTTTTATAATTTATTCTATATAAAATCTCTACAAGAAAATTATATTTTGAAAATTAACTACAAATAAAAATAGTATGGCAAATTGTCAAAAAGTAATTTCTAATTTTTATTCTTTTTTCAAACAAGTATATCAGATTTTCATAAATAGCAATATACATTTTTGATTTATGTAGATATTCAATAAAATTTTTCATATTTTTTTCTCCTTAAGAGAATTTTTTCACTAAGTTTTTTACAACTTATAATTTGTTTTTCCTTAGTATAAAGAAAAATATATGTATATATTTCCTTTATATATAAGATGTATATAAAGGAAAATATATATCTTATAAAAAGTATTTGTTGTCAATGCTTTTATTTTTGATTAACCACTGGATTGTAAAATGTCTTTACAATTAGATGACAAATTATTTTTAGAATATTGTAATTTTGATTCAATTTAGATTCATAGAATACTTCAGAAGTTCATGCAAAAAACATCACAATCACTAGTATGACCATATTTTAGTTTTTAAGTTCACAAATATGATGATTTGGTATGTCCATTATACATATTCAAATGATGTTAAGTGATGAAAGCAAATTAATATATACTTTTCTTTAAAGACAGTTATTTGCTTTTCTAGTTTACTAATATTTCTCATTCAATCCTTTATTAGAGTTCAGCAACATTATCAAGAACGGGCAGAACAACAATTACAAGACAATCAGCTTTACAATCATTCTGTAAATAGGCATGCACAAAGACTCTCATTTACATTTCCTAGGAATAGAAACATTTCTCAAATTCCCAATCAAAATGGTGCTATAATTCCTTTGCAAAGTCGTGAAGAAAGAATGTATGCCTTAAGAAATGAGCACCAAAAGAAACATAAATTAAGGAATGGATATTATCCTAAAGAAGACCAAGAAGAAATTTATGAGCAAAGGTTAAAAGAACTTGTAGATTCATCAATGGTAGGATATATTTTTTTCTATTACTTTTTATTACAAATAAAGATTAGTATTTTTGCTGCTCATTGCATAACATTTTTCATTTTATCGATAAATGGTTTAAATATATTTTTTTTAGTTATGATATGCAATCACATTCATCATAAGTAATATGATGGAGTAAGATAACTATTGCATAAATAAAGGGACACTCTTACCCATAAGTATAAAATGATAATTAAGTCCACAATTTGTTTCATATTTAATGAAAATATCTTAACATACAATTCATAAGTGTAGCAGTACATTTAATACCTCAAATTATATACATGCTACAATAGTACAAACAGCTAGTTTAAAAATCTTGTCTTTATTCTAAATGAAAAATATGGTTTAATAGGTACAACAAATAAAAAAAAAATCCTTTATGCATTTCTAATTCTTACTTAAGTATTTGAAAATGTTAATCACATTGCATAAATAAAAATAAACTGTAAATCACTAAGTATATAAGGGATTCATTTACAGTATCTAGACATTTTAAACTCTTCATTTAAATAAGTTGCCATATTTAGCATTTTTCAATTTTTTTAAAATTGGACAAGGTTTTGTGCTTTTGAATAAAAACATATATTTATTTTTTAGAATAAGATTCTTTTAAAGTCTCTAAAATTTCAGTAATTAAAAAAGTCCTTATAAAAACATCAATGGCTGAAATTCAATTATTGCTTATTGGTGTTGAATTATGTTTATTACTTTTTTCATTCAATAGGTAAATCGACCATTACCTCCATTACCTGATCAACAAATAAACTCGGACAGAGCTTCACAGGTAAGATAAAAATAAACACAAATGTTTGAAAAGCAAAAAATATTAATTACACAAGAAAGTTTTATGAATTAGGTGCTTTAAATGACTTGTGCAAATTTATGTTATAATTATTAAATGAATTTAAAATGTTTATTTTAAACAGAATTACCAATTTTATATTTCCTTTTAGATTAACAGTATAGAATTGACACCCAAAACAAAAAATTTGGAAATATTTAAAGAAATGTCAAAGTAAGTAAAAAATTATCACTATTCATTAAATTTGAATAAAAAGTGAGATGTGTTGAAAGATTATCCATTAAAATTAAGAAAATTATTTATGAATATATGTATGAAACAATAAATTTTCATTTTATAAATAAAATTTCACTAAAATGTCTTTTGTAATAAAATTATAAATAGTATGCAGAGGATATTTCACAAAAACTTTAAAATATTGTTTGCAATATTTTAGACATGTATCCCATTATGACTCAAAGTATCATTAGTATCAAAATGTCATACTTAATAGAAATTTTTTGGATGCCCTTTGAAACAGTTACAAATTCTCATAAACTTAATTGTCCAATCAAAACTATTATGCTTACAGTATTTCTTGAACTCATTGATGAAATGGATGTTACATAAGGACAGATCTGAATTATTGTGAGGGATAGTTCAAGATTTTCCACTAGGGATTTCAGGAGGCAATTCTTTTTCTTTTTTTTCATATGTAATCAGAAAGATATCACAAAAAATTTCATCACGCTACTCCCATTGGATTGCTTTTCTGAGCTTCATTAATTTTTTACAACACCACTTAGCATTGGCCATGACTACATATTCCAGGAAGTCAACTAATTACTACCGTATATAATCATAATGAAATACATACACCACTACTAAAGTGCATGACACCAATTTTTTTGTCATCAGTAAGAAATGTCGAAAGCAAAAGCAAAACTATGGCTGGGGAAAAAGTCATCTCCAGCATTATTGTAACACTGTAATATTCTCTGCATAGTATTTGTTGACTGTACCTAATATTTATTTTTTCATACTTGGTGAATCATAATTTCTTTAAACATAAGCAAATGGTTTTTGGTGTATAACCAGCATAATTGTTTTACAGGCCTGGAAGCAGAAAAGGCTTTGCAGACCCTAACCGATATAGTCATTATATGAACTTTCAAGAAATACAACAACACTTACAACAGTTCCGTCATCACCAGAACTTATTTTTACATGATGGTGCAAATGAAGCACAAGCAAATTATTCTGTGTTCCTTCAAGAATCAAAGTATGCAGTTAGTCCAAATAAAAGACATTACAGGCATACTGTTAGCTCTCCTAGGTCAAGGCCAATTTCAGAATTGTATGATTTTAGCAATAGTAATATGGCTAATAATTCTCTTAGAGGAATGTCTGAATCTGGTTCATTACCTAGGAAAATGTTTTATAATAGTCGACAACGGCCACCCATACCAGCTGCGTTCATGGCACAACATATAAATGAAGGCAACTATGTTATGAATGGACATTCATCTAATATTTACAGCCAGTCTTCAAGAAATTCTGGTTCTAAAGTGTGATATGTTTTATATTAATAATATTTAGTGAAATTTCCCACCAGATTTACAAAGTAAAATGAATTAAAAAAGTTTGTAAATTTCATTAATGCAATTTAAATAATTTTATACTGGTGCCATTCTGTGAATATTTATAAAATATTCACAGAATAATTAAAATGATGGATTCAATCAATTTTTGTTCAATTATTAAAAAAAATGGCTCTTAATGTAGATGTTAACTACATGGTTCTTGTTTTGTCATTAGGTTAAATAATAAAAATAGAAAAAGAAAACTAATTTTATTTGTATAAATGATGTATAATATCAATTAGTATTTTTCATTAACTTTTAAAAAGTTTTTATTTTTTTAGTTACTAAGCAATTAGTCTTTGCTATGTAAAAATTGAGGATACTTATAAAATATAAAGTACATTGTGGTTTTTCTCACAAGAATTAATAGTAATTATACTATGGTTTCAAATACAATTTACTTGTGTAGTTATTATATAATTACTTAATATGAATTCCTTGAGTACAGTAACAAAATTCATCAAAATGAGTGCAATGCCAAGAAAATATTTGATAGATGTAATTTATCATTCATTGCATTTTTCATTAATATCTGTATGATTTGATAACTAAGCAGTGTATATTTTTCTATTTATGTAAATATTTATATGAATATGTCCAATAAATTTGATTTCAGAATAATACTGATGCTATATATTTGTTTCCAAATACAATACTAATTTTAATTAGCTTAAAGCCAAACGATAAATAAACACTTCAGGAACTATTTAACATCAGTGTCATAATTTGAGTTCTGTTAATACATATGATCAACATAAATTAAGAAAATATTCCTCTTGTATTATGAATAATAAAATTAAGTGTGCATATGGTTACTCCTTTTTAATAAACAATAATCTGGTATATCAATTCAAAAATCGAGGTTTTAATCTGTAATTAAAAACATAAAATTTTCTATTTGAAAAAACAGCATTATAATCATAAATTTTAAAACTTATAATTAATTTTTGATCATTATTTAATATATATAGAGTGTTTTTTTAAAAGTATTCCTCATAGAATTCTACTTATTTCTTTATGCACATAGCAAAGATATAAAATTTTCTACAGTTTTTCATTGTATCTAATTAATTTTATAAGATTTTTATATATCATAGAACCAGTTCGGTTTAAGTACATTGATTGAAATAATCTGACAGTAAGATAAAACTCTTGAACACTATAAAGAAATTTTTCTAAGTAATATTAATTTTGAACAAAAAAAAAAAAATGAAATTATTGTTATCTGAAACAAAATTTTCACAAGCTAGAAAAGATTGCAACATTGCATGTGTTCTTAATATTATATTTATTTAGCACAGCATAATTTAGATTATATTTTAGAATAAATGCTACTGCAATAATTAAAAATTAATCACATTATCATTTTAGCCCTAATGTGAATTTTGTTTTTAAATAATTGTAAAAACAAAGTTTCTTGAAATTGAAAAGAACTGCATTTCAAAAATAAATGACATTTAATTAATCAAAAACATTCTAGAGGAATATATGATCTGTCAGAAAACAGGTATTTTTTTTTAGAATAATGAATATTTGATATATGTATTACCATACAGCAATCCAATAAAATTAATTTGAAAAAAATAATTACAGAATGCTTTTATTGAAAAATTAAAATAACAAGTAGCAAATATTTGACATTTTATCAAGCAATAACTATAATTACAAGACAAAAAAAAATTGAGCAAATCTTAACAAATTAGATTAAAGGAACATCTAGAGCAATTGTCATTGATGGAAAGCAATCAAAGCATTAAACAAATTGTTTTATAAAACAAAACAAAATTAATCTGGGTAGTGATTGGATACATTGTAGCTAATATAATTGATAAAATATAACAAAAGCTCTCACCAAGGAATTGGTTTTCCATCATAATTAAACATAATACCACAGTGTTTTTCATTTGCTTGTTGAATAGTATTTAGCATGCCACTAACACTCGTAGTTGTTGTAATCAAAGCATTTTTACCTCCCATATCAGTTTGAACCCAACCAGGGTGGAGAACAAAGGCTAAAATTCCATGCGGCTTTAAGTCTACAGATACTGATTTTGTAACCATATTTAAAGCAGTCTGTAAAAAGAAATGAATTTAGCTCACAATAATGAATTTCAATGTAACTTGCTTAACATGGAATAGAAATTTGAATTAAATAGCCTAATTTAAATTCAACAAGCATTTAATGCATATATTTCTGATACATCCTAAGAATATTATTATTTTCTACTGTAATGTCTTAACATTTCAAATTATAAATGGGCAATTGACAATTTTTCATCTTTTTATTAAAATGCTGAAGGGATATTGAATAAATTGTATTTCTAGATCTGTATTTTATTTTATGCAATAATACTTTAGATATCTTAATAGATGAGTAACTAAAATTTGAAAAGAAATTAACAAACTGTTGAAGCTACAAATTCACTGTTTATTAATGAACAATGTATGAATAACATGATTTGATCAATAATTAATATCCTAATTCAGATTAAAATTGCTTTTTTACCCCCCAAAAAATGAAAATTTTGGTTTAGTTTTTAGTTTGTTTACAGATGGAAATTAGTCTTATTAATTCATTTCATTAATTTTCACAATTTTGTAAAATCTTATTTTTATCATTGTATTTTCCTGACCCTATGCATTTTGTACTACTAGAAATTTAATTAATGATAATATAAATTTTGAAAAAGAATTGTTTAAACTAGTTAGCTTGCAAAATTCAAGATTTATATCCATATGAATTTATAAAGGATGCTTGAATTTTTTTATCCAATAAATAATTAAACAATTAAATAACCAAAGAAACAATTGAACACACAGCTAAAATGAAGATTTAATTATCATAGCTAAAATGGAATGAAATTTATGCGCAATGATAAAATAAGGAATTTTCAAATATGAATCTTAGCTTACATTTTTTCAAATCATCGAACTGTTTTCGAATTTTCTAAATATTAAATATATATATAAATATTATATATGTATATTATATATATATATATAAATATTATATATATATATATTGACAATATAGTTCATGGAATTTTTGGAACAGCAATTTTCTGAAGTTTGGAGAGAATCTGTCCCAATCTTTAAATCAGAATTCCTTAAATTGTGGCTTGTAATTCCAAATAAAGTCTCTATAATTATTTTAACCCATTCTTTATTTAACCATTAACATATTTTTAAGTTATAAAAATTTAAAGATTACAACAACAAAAAAAGTTAATTTTTTAAAACAATCATCAATTAATATCTTTTCTTCGTAACCCTTTTCTTGTTATAAAGTCAGTAAGAAATATTACAGGCAAAACTGGAACCATAAAAACTTTCTTTTTTTTTATTCATTTGAAAAGAAAACCATAAATAGTTCCTTTTGAATTTCAGGAGGCTGTATTTTAGATCAAGGAAACAAAATATAGTTTTAAAATTTCCAAATACAAAATAAATATTTTTAATAGAAGTTTACCTTGCTAGTTCTGTAAGGATAAAAACCACCACTAGTATTATCATCGATTGAGCCCATTTTAGAGGTAATGTTAATGACAGCTGCACGAGCACATGATAAACTATCACCACCAATTTTTGAAGCAGCTGTTTTCAACAAAGGCAGTAGCTCCTATAAATAGATTTTAATTGCAGAATAAATTACATAGAAATTCAATGGCATTTTTATCATTATGGAATTCTTGTAATATATCACAAATACAATGGAACCAAAATATTTCTGCAAAACATTTTTAAATAATAAAAGTTAATATATGCAGAAAAATATACACACACACAAAAAAAAATAATAACAATAATAAAAAAAATCCCCAAACACATTTGCATATCATGTAAATGTTACTTATAAACATATAATCTTAAATATTCATTTTCTCTAGATAATTAAGCTAGAATTAAAAACCATTGCTTTAAGTAATATTTTATGCAGTAATTAGAATGATCCAAAAATTTCTAGTACTAGCATGTGCAATACTATTCAAATAGTATTTATATTAAAATATTATTGGAAATTTCTATAAATGATTTAAGGAATAAAACTATTCAACTTGTGAAGTCTCATTAGTACAATTATTGAAGTTTAAACCTTGCATGTAATTCAAATGTTAACTGTAAACAGTCTAAGCATATGTGTGACACAATAAAACAATTCTTTTTAACAGAAGTTTATTTTGAAAACACTGTATTGAAAAAAGCTAAAATAATAGTAAAGTTAATGAAAATATAATATTATATTGAAAACTATCTCTGTTATTTTTCCTGCTTAAAATGATTAAGAATTTGTTACTATTAGTGGAGGTAAGGAAATCATGCATTAATGTAACATAACTAATCATTAGCAACTAGTAAATGCAATGATTCATTATCAATAATTAAATCTCAATAATTAAAAAAAATTAAACTACAAAACTTCTAATAGAATTTCATATCAAACACTATTATATTTGCTAAGCATTTAAGAAATTCGCTATGAACCACTTCATCAAGTTGCTTTTCAATAATTCTGAAATGTCACAAGAATAAATATACACCGGTGTGCAAAACTTAAGCAACAGGTATGTTTTTTGCCATAACTTCACGAGAAATCATCTGAGAGACATGAAATTCAGAAATGAGATACAGCATTTTGTTCTGAAAGAATGATGAAAGCATAGTTGCGCAGAAATGAATACAATGCATACAGTATGGAATCAGACTTTATTGAACTCATAGTATCATTACATATGATTGTCTGTCCAAGAGGAAGAACAGCAAGCAGATGTTCCTTAGTATGGGATATGCCCTCCCCTTACTGCAATGGTTGCTTCGCACCGTCACCCCATACTCAGCACCAGATTGTCCAACAGTTCTTGAGGTAAGAGTGCCCATTCCTCAATCAGCATCTGTTTAAGTTGTCGGGTGTTCCCAGGAGGATGAGCCGCAAGGCGTCTCCCCAAAGCATCCCACACATGTTCTATCGGATTTAAATCAGGGGAGCACGCCGGCCAATCCATTCGAGTGATATCTTCACTTTCCAGGAGCTCCTCAACAGCATGAGTCCTGTGTGGCCGTTCATTGTCATCCATAAAAACGAAGTCTGATCCAATGGCACCTCGGAACAGACGCACATGGGGAAGGATTACCTCCTGACAATAGCGATCTCCAGTTACAAAACCTCTGTCGAAACGTGGAGCTCAGTCCGCCCGTTCATCATAATGCCTCCCCAGACGACAACTCCAGGACCACCGAAACGGTCTTTTTCCGTGATGTTACTGGAATGAAACCGTGTCTCGACCTCTCTCCAAATCAACTGGCGTTGGGAATCGCTTGTGGCACTAAAACGACTCTCATCTGTAAAGAGGACACGACTCCATTGATGAGATGTCCAGTTTTTGTGCTCCCTGCTCCACTCTAAAAGGTGCCGCCGGTGGGAAACTGTCAAAGGGATGCAGTGTTCAGGACGGCGGGCGAATAGGCCACCTTTGTGAATTCGTCTGGACACAGTAAAACGCGACACTTGTCGCCCTGTTGCTGCACACAGTTGCTGAGCAATGGCGCTTGCTGATTTGTTTCGGGTTCTTTTCGCCTGCAGGACGATATATCGGTCATCCACTGCAGTTGTTTTTCTGGGGCGGCCACCACCAACCTTTCTCACAGCTGTACCTGTGGTTTGGAAGGCTTTCCAAGCGCGCGAAACGACACTTTTGTTGATTAAGAACTCTTCAGCTACACTGGTCACACTACGTCCCTCCTCCAGCTTTCCGATCATTCTTCCACGTGTGAAATCGTCCAGGTGATTTCTGCTAGCCATATTTCTCGAATTAACTCACGTGCACTTGCAGCGAATGTCTTTAATTGCGTCTCCGTCCTTCCTTTTATTGTAGTCTTGAGCTGCGCGCTTTCCGCACGTATTTTGCGTACGCTCACGTCGCCTGTGACGTTTTGTTCCTGATATTTGCATACGCATGACCTTTCTCTTGAATTACGTGTTCACTGTACTGATCGCAAGAACTCCTTTTCTGCAATTTCATGGCTATCTGCTTAAAATTTGCATTGTTGCTTAAGTTTTGCACACTAGTGTATATATACTTTCTGTTCGACAAACAGGGATCTTATTCGATACATGGAAAAAAATTCGATTTATTCCATATAAAGTTGATTATATTACGACTGTCAATGTTAGTCCGATGGAAGTCTGATATATACGGATTTCATTACTTGGAGGGCTTTTAATTGGGAATAGAAATAAGAATAGTAATAATATAATAGCGACAATAAAATGCCATTTTTAAAAACTGGTTAATGCATAAAAGAAACAAAATAATGAATTAATATTAATTGTTTAACATTCATTAAAAAGGAGCAAAGCTATATATATATAAATATCATAGTAAAAATATGGTCCTTGAAATTAAAAAATAAAATAAAATGATACACAAAATTAACTGAATAATTTAAACAATGCTTCAATAAAGTGTAAAAATTTCAAATTGATCTTTAAAAGCAAATCTTAAAATATTAAAACCTTTATTTAATTACGGTACTTAATACTATAATTTAAATTAGGCTATTTTTATTAGGCTATTTAATATAACAATTGTTTCTGGCGGCATTCAAAAGAACATGATGAGTGTAGCTATGGCAGTAAGCAATAGATATCAACAAAAGGCAGAAATTAAAAAAAAAATTAATTATATTAATTAAAAATTTTTTTTACTCTTCACTGAGATTATTCAACAACAAATTAATCATACAGAAATAAAGTTGAAAAATTGATGATAACATAATTTAGTAAATAAAGGGTTCAGCAACAAGAAAGCAATATTTATATGTCTATTATTATTGCTTTTAAGATATATAATTTGAAAAAAAAAAAAAAAAAGGGTAAAATCCTAGATGGACCCACCTCTTGTCGACTTAATTGAAATCTCGCCAAGTTGACTACTAATTGAATATTTGTTATTATTATTTTTCAATTAAAAAACAATACTTGAAGGCCAGAAAAAATAATAAATAAAATAAAATAATAAATAAATAATAAAATTAAATAATAAATAAATCATAAAATAAAAGAATAAATAAATAATAATAAAAATAAAATAAATATAATAAAAAATAAATTTAAAAAATCCGACTAGGTCGCCACATTATCGGCACTTGTTTGGCGAGGATTCAAAAAGACGCCAAGAGATGAGGTGTGCTAGGATCCATTCAAAAAAAGTTTAAAAGAATGTATTATCTTAGACAATGAGAAAATAAATATTTAATAAAAATTAGTTTAGAAAGTATCTAAATTAACATATAACAAAAACTAATATATCATTAAACAATTTTTAACAACAAAATTGGATTCGACAGTTTGAAAAATCTTACTTTAGTTAAAAGAAGTGGGCTAACTGTATTGACTTCAAAATTTTCCATCATATCTTTCTTTGTCACATTATCTAAATCCTTCCAAATGGCTATGCCAGCATTATTTATTAACAAATTTAAACCTGTTTCTGCAATTTCTTGTTCAAGCTGCTGACGAAATTTAGAGAAGCTCTTCTCATCTTTAACATCTGCCAATATAAAATAAGTGGAATGAATAAAACATGTAGGTGTAAATAAAATTAACATTATAAATGTTTAAATTTATTACAAAAATCTGCAAGACAAAAAAAAGTTTAAAATAAACAAAAAGATTTATTGTAACTTACCTAGTTGCAATATCTTGACACTATCATTAGATTTTGCTAAATTCTGAAGATCCTAAAATGTCAAATGAAAACATCTGCATTTCAAGAAAACAAACAAAAAATTACTTCATCAATGAGATAATTTAAATATCTCAGCTCTCACTAAACAACATCTACTATAGATATTTGGATACTCATTGATTGCAACGACAACCAAAAAGTGGCAAGAAAACATTTTTTTTTTTTTTTTTTTGCTAATTTGGCAATTTGAATCGTCAAACTGCTCTCGCATGCAATTCATGACTTGAGTATATTTTTATAATTTGCCGACATTTTTTCTAGGCTCTTTTTTTTTGGTCGTTGTTAAAAAAGAATTGAACTGATAAAATAACTGAATAAAATTGAATGATATTTGTAATATCTTTGTAGTTGGATTAAATAAATTAGAACTAAACATTAGCTTTTTAATGATCAAAGAACAAACAAAATATTAAACACTTGCATACAAATAAAGACAATATTGTTCCAAAATTATTGTTATTTTTTAAACTTGGATTTTTATTTTACACAAAATTAGAACAGAATATTATATTACCTCACAATATGGTATTTTGGAAATCTTGTCAAAAATATTTAGTTCATAACAAGACATACAACTAGAATTGTCATCAAAGCCAGCCTTCTCTATAAAGGGGCCTATATGCAAAAAACAATCTCGAAGCCCCCCCCCCCCTTTTTTACAGTAAAAAAAATTACTACTATGAGCATATATTATTACGTGATCTTGTTTTGCTATTACTAATTTCAGAAAAATTACAATTTTTTTTTATGTTTAGTATAGGGAGTGCATTTAAGCATTTTACACACAAGATTGATCAAATATAATTCTTTATTAACTTGTTGCTGAAAGAAAACCGAGCATTAGTTATGGTAACTGGCAACAAAAAGAAAAGTTTTAACACAATTAATACATTTAGAAATAACTCATTATAATTATTATTTAGTATATATTGCAATATGCCTTGTACATTATTTCCATTTTTTATATTCAAAATCAAATTCCTGTAATGGGTTTTCTTCTACATCTTTGATATAAAACTTTAAAAAAAATTTGGAACACTTTTTCTAATTTATGCTTTTCTACAGTTTTTATAACAGTGCTTAATTTAAAATATTTATAAATCCATCTTCTATATATACAATACAAATATCAATTACAATATTAAAATATAACATCTAAATTCCTCTATCGAGTTTTCAATAATTTCAAATTCTACTGTTTTGGTATATAATCTTTTTTTTAAATTAGTTTTTTATGAAAAATGTTCTGAAATATTTAAATTACAAGGTATTACTTTTGTTCCATCTAAAAAAATGTATTGAATTTTGTTCTTCAATTTTGACTTTTAATTTTATTGATTAAATTAAAAGCCAAGAACAATTATTTTTGCTTGAATTAGGTTATTTATAGTGTTAATTTTGGATAATATTGCAAACCATGCTATTAAACATAAAATAAATAGCATTTTTTGTATCGAATTAGTAGACTTTTAGCTTCGGACACCTCTATATTACAGGTATTTCAATCAATAAATTCTTCTGAGTATTACAAATTTGTTCAGTGTTCCGCTGCTTTAACCGAATCTATTTATGTTTCCCAATCACATAATGATTTAAGACTAACATTTAAATGCTTTTGTAGAATTTTCTATCTTTTTGTAGATGCAGAAAGTAATATGAAAGCTGTAAAATTCCCCCAAAATTTCTATATCAACTGCTGGAAGTGGCATCACAAATTAATAAATTAAAAATGTATGAAAGGCAAGGGGCATAAACTGCATAAAGGTATAGAGCAATTATTCTAAATTGTATCTTTTATATTTCCTTTTCATTTTGGTAATGTTGTTGTATGCCTGCCCTCTACAATTCATAATATTTATATCAAGGTCACTTACTTTTTTCAATAGTTTTGGTAGTCTTTATCATAACAGTTGCTTCAATTGACTCTTTAAATTAATTTTTTGTCTCTTCAAAATTTGCATACCAAATAATTACTGAAGTTTGTTTCTTATGGAAATATCAGGAGTATAATCTATTTGGATACTGTACTCCTGATATTGTACTATCTTTTATTTTGTTAAGGATGTCATTTGCTAAAGCAGAAATTATTAGTTCTTGTGATCTATGTGCTAAATGATGCAAAATTCTATTTATCGAATTTTTCAGATGGAATGTTCATTGTTCAGAACAGGTTAGTTCTTGATCAGGTTAGAGGCCCCCTGAATTGCGTGGCCCTGATGCACAGCATTCGCTGTATCCTCCACATGGCCGGCCCTGATTGTCATATGTCCTATACCAATGGAATTTGTCAATGTATTTCAATGCTCAGTAAAACATTATCATTCTTATTATTTTCTCTCTAAACTATGCTGGATAATTCCAAACCAAGTTTATGAATGAGAAGCAACATAAAGTATTATAGCAAATTAAGAAATCTTGAAATTGACAACACAGAAATGTTAACCAACCAGTTTGTGTATCCAGAAACATTATTTAGAGAAAAAAATAATTTCAATCAAAACTGCAAAGCAACTCTGAAGTTAATTATTGAAGATAAATATATTAATCAGAAGTAATTCTAATAAAAGTATTTACACCAAGAAAAGACACTATACAGCTGATAAGCTATTGATCCATTGCCCTATTACACACACTAAACAAATTTATAGAAAATCTCATGCTTAACCCCTTAAGCTCTATGACTTATGTTGTGCAGGTCAACATATGGTATTTTAGTCATATTTCATAATGATGTATGGCTCAAACGTCATGCAATAGATGTGAATATATGTTACCATACAGTCACATTATTATCATCCATCAAGGACATTAAATAAAGATTCAATTCTTTTTTGATAATAACTAGAGAAGTTAGAAAGGTAATTTGTGAAAATATTTAAAACGAATGAATTGTAACTTGTGTAGTCGATATCAGTTAACTCCATTTGGCTTTTTTTTGTATTTTTATTGATTTTAGTAAAAAGATTTTTTTTAAAAACTAATAGAAAACTGAATTTGTATCATGTGAATTCCCCGCTGGTGAGAGTTCATCTAATAAAATATTTAAATCTAAGGAACTTTTCAAATTAATGTGTTCAGCAAAATTTCTTTCCAATTGAGATATTTTGAGATTTCAAAATACCAAAGTCTTTAGAATCAAGAAAACCTAGTCACTAATGGAATATTTCAGCTAACAACCCTAAAGCTCAAGGGATTAAAAGATATAACAAATAATAAAAGAAAACATGAATTTAAATATAACAATTTGGCTTTACAGCTCAACTATTTGGAAAATGCCAATTTCTCAGAGTAATTGAACTTATCCTTAAAGGTAAAACATAATAAATATACAACCATGGTAATTTCTTTTGACATAGTTAAATATTTTAACTAATTCTAGATTAAATGGAAAAACCAAAACACTAGACAAAAGAAACTCCAAGTAAGCATTCCTCAATGGGGAATTTTGTCCCCAATCTATTCATAATTTTCTTCATGAATGATATCCCACATGATAAAAATACTTTAGTCTCTATGCAGATGACACTGTTACTTAAACACACAGTAAAAAAAACAAAAAAAAAACCCTATTAAAACTAAACAAATATATCTCTAAACTCGGAAAACAGATAATCAGAAAAAAGATCAAACTTGATGAAAAGATTAAAGCTATCTTTAAAAATTTCCAGACTGTCTTAAAATAAAAATCTATAATCAAAGACTCATGTGAAAAAGAATTTAAATATCAAAGAGTTGTCATAAATAAATCATTCATTTTCAAATCACTGTAAATCACCTGAAAAAACTAAATTTAACAATGCCCTCAGACCACAATAGATGCTAATATGTAGAAATTCACCTCTCCAGTGAAAACAAGCAATTCACCTACATGTCCTATTTTAGACCAGTTATAGCATATATTAAGTCTGGGATGCAACAGTAAAACCAAATCTTAATCAAATACAAATCTCAAAAAATAAAACTTAACATTGGAATACTAATGCCAGAAGTTATAAAGAAATATTGAACTTAGAAAAGCCTTAAACATTGAATAGTTTAAAGAATTTACTATCAAAAAAAATTTTCTAATAACCTTTCCAACATCGAGAATCCAACTATCTAAATGATCTCCAATTCTTTAGAAAAATCCAACTCAAAAGACTCAAAGTTCTCTTGCTAAGCTGAATCAACTTTTTCTTGTCATTATTCTCCTGATCTTTTAATAATGATTAATCATAAATGGAGAATTACAATAATTGCCATATTCTATAATGTTTCAAATTCCACCCCAAATGTTACTCCAAAGTAAGTGACAAGGGATTCTGATCATCACCAAAACAAAAAATAATGCTTATTTCCCATAACAAACAATGCTACCATCAAGGGTTATAATCACCATATTCTTTTTGTTAAGGATCAGCTGATTTTGGCACATTTAAATTCTAGCCTCTTAGTTTCTCTCATACGGTCATGATAAGCTTAAAATAAAATTTCTCTTTTTATACCTTTGTTAAATTACTTTCCAATTATTCTAAAGTATGAAACAAATTATTTTCTAATTTTAAAGGACAATTTTTTAAAAGGACAATCATTATTGCACAAACCCTATTACTTTGTAAAATAAAAAGATTTGGACTGCAGCATAGCCAGTGAACAATGTCTTTGTCCTTCAACACCAATAAGCTACGCAAATACATATTTACTATTCTAGCTCACAAAGCAAGTGTAAATATAATATCAACTCAATGGTCAGATGACAGAAAAAACAGATAAATAATTTTGATTTTTTTAATATAATTATAATTATTATAGTTATAAAATGAATGATGGGATTCATAATAATGGAAAAGAAAGTGAAACACGAACACTAAAATATGACTTGCCTTGCATCTTTCCAATTACTATATAAGTTCATTCTGTTAGAATGCTTAAACTTTATTGATTGTTTATAAAAGTAAAATAAACACTTGCTTACTCATTTTTTTACATATTTACTTAGCATTTAAACGACTCACATCAATGTTTGGAAATTATGACAATCCTTTATATAAATGAGGTGCATTAAAAGCACGAAATTCATGACGTGAATTTTAAAATTTGAATAAATAGGCAAAATTTAACTATAAAAATAATATATTGAAACGAAAGGAATGCAATGTTAATAACGAATTAAACATCCACGAGAAAATTTCATATTTAAGCTTTTAAAATGGCAAAAAAAGGTAAAATATTAAACTTACGTCAGCTTTGTCAGGATTTCGGCAAGTAGCAAATATAAGATTAGGAGGAGAAGGGAGATTGAGAAATTGTTTTACAAACTCAAGACCGATTCCACGATTAGCACCGGTTATCAAAACATGTGGGATACGCATTTTTTAACGAATGCCTTTATTAAATAACAAATTGTAAGTATGCGTAAAGTACTGAATTCAAACTAAGTAAAATCAAAACAAGAACCAATTCTCTCAAGGTCGGCAAACACAGTTATGATATCCTTTACAAAATAAACAATGTAAATATTCTTTGCTTCAAGCTGATAAAACATGTTGCATTTTATTTTTATTTTTAAAAAAATGTAAAAAATATATTTAATTTTATATCGCATAAAAATAAGAAAATTATTAAAATAAAACTCGTTTCCATTTTGCAATTGGTAACAAATCAGTGTCGCTCTAGAGCTCCAATGCTATTAATTAGAGATGCATAATCCACGATATTTTTAATAACAAATAATTTTGCTATTGTTATTTTTAAATATTTGCTCCATATATCTGTTATTTGAATCATATTATTAATTAAAAATTATTAATTAGTATTAGATATAAAATTTATTAATTGTAATTAATACTTAATTTACTAATTTAAGTAACGCATGATTGAATTTTATCTATTTCAGCTTACTTCTTAAATTTTATTTTTTTCAAAACTATTTATTTAATTTCTCTATTAAAATAAACCATTTTTAGAAAAATTTAAATTAAAAATATATGTTATTTCTTTAAAGTGTTAACTTTAGCTCTATATTACCAATAGATGGCACCAGCAGGAGACAGAATATATGCAGTCATGTTACAAGCAATTAAAAAAAGCAATTAAGAAAAGAAATTAAAATATGTATCGTCAAATGCGAATATCGGCGAGTCAAGGTCACTTCGATGAAGTGGAGCGGTGACTTCACAATTTCCAGTGAAGTCACCGCTCCGACAAATTTCAGTGATATGCAATTCAATGATACGATAATTCCGAGAATAACCGATTCGTTCACTTTTCAACTCATTCACAGATCGTATCGATTGTTACTTAATATCGTGATCCAAGACCTGTAATCGAAATATCACCAGTAAGATCATATCAAGGATTTGAATCACATCCGTCTTTGAAAAGTGATGATCACTGGTATTTGTGACTGGTATTTCTTTTCTTCATTCAATAGGTAAAATATTCATCATCCTTACCTATTGAATGAAGAAAAGAAAATACCTTCATTAGGAAAGCATGTATAGATTAATTTTTTAAAATCAGTCAGAAAGTTTACAAGTAAATCTGACATTGAAAAATCGATTAAATACAATTTCTTGTATCGCACGCACGCACACACAAACACACACACACACCTGACCCTTTTAATATAAAGGAACATGATGATTTTTTCTTTTAATTCTAAAAGAATCAACTCATCTCCTTTAGAAACAAAAATTTGTGAGCAGTCTCTTAAAGAAGTTTATGAAAATTCAGTGAATTTCTACACGCATTTGTTTATTGGCATTTGGAGCATTTAATAGAATTTTTATCAAGACTAACATTAATAATATCAGAAGAATATCAATTTTCGGTAATAGGGAAAATACCGAGTGCCTTATCATCCATATGCACAATATATAAGAATTTTTAAAAGACACTAAAATGTTAAAAGTATTGTAATCATAATATTCTAGTACAAAAATATTAATTATATTCTAATAATTTATTCAGTTGGAAATTTTATTTATAAAAATCACTGCCGTATTTTATCATGAACAGTCGAATATTGTACGTCATTATTGAAATAATATTGAAAATTCTGATTTGAAGTGAATAATAGTGCAATTATACTTTATATTCTTCCTTTAAAAATCACCTTAACACAAAATATTATACGATATTCCCAAGATGTTATTCGATGTTCTGAATGCCGGTCAATGCCTGGAAAATATAATAGCAATGTTGTTCGGCATTTTCAGCTAAAAGGAAATGAAAAACAAAACTTTGTTGAAATTAAAAAATGTAAACTCTAAACGTCACACAACTTTATCAAGAAATAACGATACTACTGTGAATTCTGGGAAATAATAAATAAAAGTTTATTATTCATTTTAGTGTGTCTTACATGATTTGATCTGACAATCTAAATACGTTTGAGATGCCGATACTTTGCTGAGATTTCAAAAACACCTGATTAATAAAACGTTAGATAGTCCTTTATTTATTTAAAATAAAACAAATTAATATTAGAAAATAAAATGAAATTAACTATAAAAACATTTTGACATAAAAAATGCCTGGAAAATTCCTCCCCGTCCTTACTTTTAATATAAAAAGAAGATTTTAAAATTATTGTGTTTAAACATTATTATATAAAATCACGAAAAAATGCTTGTAAGTAAATTTCCAAGAGCTGTGATTTACAAACCTTGTTCTGTAAATCAATAATCCTTTTGTAAATCCTTGTTTTGTAAAACCTTTTCCTCAATACTGAAATTATAATTTTCATAAACAGAATCAACGCCGAAATATTTAAAACGCTTTCGTGAAAATACTTTTTTATGTACTTTATTTTAAAAAGCGATTTCGTTTGAACCAAATTTCTATAATTTATTCAAATATAGCAATTAGTTACGAAAGAAAATCTCCGACTCTTTGATTTCAAATTACATTGCTTTTATAAAAATTTGTAGAAAGTTTATTTAATTGAGAGGATAGTTTAAAATTAGATATAATACATGATATCAACTAGAAAATACCATTTCCATAATCTAGAATGGTATATTAACTTCTCGCTATTAGAATAGATAAGATGAATTGAAACCAAACCAGAACGTTCCGAGTTCGAGTCTCGAGTTAAGGGAAGTTCGAATTGTTAAAAAGTAGCGAAAAGCTGACGTAAAACTTTAATTTCATTTAAATTTGTAAATATTTTTAATGTTAAAAATAAATCTGTATTGCATTGGGAAACTGCATTTTCCAATATTGATTGTAAAATTCTTATATTTTGTTGGATTTTAAAACTGTAAATTTTCTAATTTTCAAAATAATACAAAATTCAAACATATTTTACAATAATGCGCTGATTGGTATTAAAAATATGTCCAAATATCACTCCAGAAATGTTCTTACTAAAGTATTACCGAGGTTATTGTTATTTTATGC
>JAPMOR010112576.1:1802639-1834593 GCA_026543865.1 Argiope aurantia | reverse complement strand
TGTTTTGAAATGTTACTTTTATTCTTTCTGGTGCTTTCAGTATAATCGATCAAACTACACATTGCTGTTGAAAAATCAATATAGAGGTTTCGGGAAGTTACTTTCTCCATCTCCTTCATTTCTTACTGAAAAAAGTTAAAGCTATCATTTTCAGATTCCTCTTACAGCATTTCGTCCCCCCTCATTAATATCAATTTCAATGCTTTTTACTATATTCGACATCAATAAGTCTATATTCATTATTAATGCCCAGATTTGACATTTGAAAAATATTATTTATGAAGATGGCATTGTAGATTATTTAGAAATATCAGTTATCAATTTGATATAAAATAATAAAAATTATTGGTGGGACAGGGCCCTATCGTGCACCTAGGCTTAATATCATTTCCTATCATTTAATAAATTGTTGAAAATGCTCGATAAATATAATTTTTATTACATTAAAAGGCTGTATTTAATTACCCAAGATGAAATTGTCAGGGTTAATTGAGAACTCTAACTTTTTTTCTCAGGAGTAAATATAAAAATGAAAATAAAATCCTACTAGTAACCACTTTATTTTTCAGATCTAAGAAAGATAGCTGCTGACTTTTTAAACAATCGATGCAGAAAATGAATAAAGACACATATAAAGTTTTGATTTCACTTTTTTAAAAATAGTTGCAACTGAAGTAAGTAAATGTTAGAACATTTCACTGAAAAAAGCGTGAAAGTGCATATTGTTTACTTCTAGCGTGCTTTAAAGAAGACATGTCTTTCCCAGTTCGCTAAGTGTTTATTGTTATGTACTGTAGTCACTTTCCCAATTACCCTTATTTACCTTACATATTTTAAACTAGAAAAAAAAATGTTAGGATTTTAAAATTCTGTTGGGTAATATAATATTTTAGAGAGTATAGAACAACTGTCAAAAGATTTTCAGCAAATTTCTTTCTATACATTTTTAATTAAAAAAGTTATTCTTTAAAATATAATCATATAGTTACTCTTGCACAGCAAGAGCAATATTCATAGAAATTGTTCATAGAATTTCAAGCAAATATATCTTTTATGAATTTAGTTTTCATGTTGCAAATGAGAAAATTAAGCATAAAATTTGCTTTCGAGGGATTGCACTTTTGTTTTAGTTTTAATTTTATTACAAACAATTTGATAAAAACTCAAAATGCACCAAATTTATAGTTTATACTCTTAACTTAATCAGCTTTAAGATCTCCTTTTTATACATATAAATAAACAATTATACTACTTATTTAATGCTAAAATCATGGATCACTATTCGACATCGATGATTTTTTTTTTGCTTTTGCAATTTTAGTTTAGTTTTAACATTAATAATTCATATATCAAATGAATCTTCAAGAAAAAGACAATATATTCTAAAATTGATCTAATGACCTACAAATAATATCACAACATAATGCTAAAAAAATAATGCTGAAATTATATTTTCGTTGATTGACTTTAGGCTAAGAAATCGAAAGCCAAAATTTATAGTTTAAATATGTATAAGATATAGGCATGATTTATAAGGTTTGGGAATAAGTTCGAGTGCGCAAATTGTGAAAATAAGGGTTGATAGCAGCTTTTGAATATATTAAGCCATACTCTTGATGAAATATTCATAATATTTAAGAATGATCATAACTTTTTCACCACGTTTATTGATTATAAGCCTGACTTTTCTGTTTTTTGGGGGGCGAGGTTGCTGTTTTCTAATTTCCTTTTAAACCATTTTTCTTCACAATGACTACTGCGGTAGGGCGTAGCCCATATAGCATTTCGAATCAGATGAAGCTTTTAATAATAAAAAGAAAATATAAGCTAAAATATTAATTTGCATGCATATTTAATATTCTTTTCGGATATCATGAACTTGTATGTAAGAATTAAGGACGAATAATTATTTACATAAATTTTTATAACTATTCGTAATTTTGATACTCTTTATCAAAGAAAAAGAGCATTTGATACAAAATATGTTTAATTCCCTTAAATAATGTTTTAAACATAATAATATGCCGTGTATGCAGTTTTGACTAATTGAAAAAATATTTTGGAAAATTGCGACAAAATAAAAAGAAGTTTTGATATTTTTGTAAATTCTTCTATAAATTACCATAAAAACATTGTTTTAGATATTAATATGAAGATCAATATACAAAGAATATAGACACACATTTAACAACTATTAAATGAAGTTGTCAGTAGCTGGAACCATCGAAAACTGTCGCATTTCATTGAAAAAAGTATCAAAAGATACTATTTTAATCGAATGAAATTAAGGAAATTTAAATTATTCTTTATCATTTGAATAAAGAAATATTTTATAGAGATAACAAAGCTTAATGCGCTATTTTTCAGTCACAGATTCTCTTTGTTAATGCTACTATAGTAGTGCAAATGACTTTTCGGTAACAGTTATAATGTCAAATCAAATTAATACAATAAAAGTATTAATTTAGAAATAACATTTCTCTGTAAACTATTAACAAACGCAAAGGAAATAGTTCACATTTTAGATGTGAGATTAAAAATTTTCTATTTATATACCATTACATTTTTTTTCTATTTGTATACTCTACAAAGTTACTATTGCTATAACAATACTTGAGAGTGACGCTAGAAAAGTTCTGAATATAAAACCAAAACAGCAAAGTAACAACAACAATAATAACAACCCACCTTCCTTAAAATATTACACAAGTAACAATATGCAGAGGATAAATTAGTTCATTTTAGTTACAATAGCATCAAGTTTTGAAGCAACTCTTAGGCTCTTTTGGGCTGGACAGAGTAATTAAGGACCACAATCAGAGAACGAAGACGGCACCCGAGCTGTGAACTCCTTTCATAACTTCTGAATTGCACCAACAATTTCAAACACGGTGCCAAATTTAACTTTCACCAAGTCCACATACCAGACGGATTTTTAGCGGAATCGAGTTTCGAATTTTGAGAGTACTTCTGCTCTAAAGTTGGATCATTAGGTCACTGCAACTTTTAGGGATCAAATGGGAAAGTGAATTACATTGATGGCCATCAAAAACATTTCAAATGTTGGAAGTATAATTGCGGGATTCTAATCAAATTTAACAGAATTTTTAAAAGAAGCCTCGATGTTAATAAGATTTGTAATCGAGGAAATGAGATTTGCAATCATTTGTAGGAAGAGAAAAATTTTAAATCATATATATACATATACAAGTGGTTATCAAAATGGAATAACCTGTGAATAAAAGTGACATTTTTGAATGCGCTTCGTAAGCATTAAAATATACCACCGGTTTTTTTATAAATGGAAATGTATATATTCTAATATTATATGTTAACTTCAATGAAGTTCGGTAATTTTTGGTTTTTTTTCAAAAGCGAAAAATGTCGGTCATCTCAGATTTTCAAAGAGGCCAAATTGCAGGAGCCCGTCTAGCTGGAGCAAGTGCGACCGAAACATTCCGACTTTTAGGCGTTTCTCGAAGTATGGTGTCTAGAGTCAAGACAACATACACACAACGTGGCAAGACAAACCGGAAAAGCAGAATAGTGGGCAGAAAGAGAATCTCAGTGAAACGACGGGTATTGAAGCGGATTGTAATGTTTAGAAAGGGAGCAACTGCAGCAAAAGTGACCACAGAGCTCGTGTGGATTCTCCAGTGTCAGTGATTACAGTTAGAAGACGCCGTCATAAACAGTACATTAATGGCAGAACATCAATTCCCAACCCAATGGTCACAGATGTTAATGGTAAAAGTCATCTACAGTGGTGCCACGCTCACAAAACAGTCTATTGATAAAAGGAAGAAAGTAATGTGGTCTGACGAATAGCGTTTCACACTTTTCCCTCCAACAGGACGGGTACATGTTTGGAGGATACCTTCACAAGCATATGATCGTGATTGTCTCGTTCCACCCGTCAAGCATAGAGGTGGATCTGTCATGGGCAGCCATGGGCAGCCATGTCGTGGTTTTCTGCTCTACCAATCGTGACCCTGAAAGGAATAATCACTTGGGAGAAATATAGAGAAATTTCTGCTGATTAGGTCCATACTATGATGCAAACTTTGTTTCCTGCAAGAGATGGAATTTCCCAGGATGCTAATGCTCCTATCCATACTGCGAGACTTGTCCAATCATGTTTTGATAAACACGACGGTGAAGTTAAACATCTGCCTTGGTCCGCACAGTCACCTGACCTCAATATAATTGAACTGTTTTGGTCTATTTTAGAGCGTTCAATACGAAATAGACATCCTCCACCGGAATCTCTCCGGTGGAGGATCTATCTTCAGGAAGGACAATATCTCCAGGAAAAATGGTACAATATTCCTCTAAGCACTATTCAATACTTGCATGAATTGATTCCTAGACGAACTTAAGCTGTATTATGTGAAAAAGGCGGCCACCGGCATCTCTTTCAGAACTTTCACAATATCTCCACGAAGAATGGTACAATAATCCTCTAAATTCTATTCAACACTTGTATGAATCGATTCCTAGGCGAATTCAAGTTGTATTACATGCCAATGGCGGTCCTACACCATATTAATAAATGATTCTTTATAAATCTAAAGTATTTCCATTATTTTAATAATCACACACACACACACACACACACACACACACACACACACACACACACACACACACACACACACACACACACACACACACACACACACACACACACACACATATTTAGAATGGAAAAAATTCACTCATTATGCAATCCTTAATTTAAAAAAAATCCTCTTAAATAGTTTTGTTTTATGATTTAATTAATGATATGCATTCAAGTTTGAATATGTGAAAAAAAGTCAATTGTTTAATTATTTTAAATTCTGAATTATTAATTTTTTTTTTTAGAATAATGTTGGATTTTACATATTAAAGTCACATTTTACATGAAATTGATTCCCAGCATTTAAAAAATGAATACAATTTGTTTAATGAAGACATAAGATGAATAAATACTTCTTTTGATGAAAATGTATAAACCAAAATCATTTAATTACTTTTTGAGTTTTTTTAAAAAAACTGACGAATAATTCAATGCCTGATTCATTTAATTTAAATTTAGTTTTCGAAATAAAGAATCTTAATAACAGATTGGTATTTAAAGAGAAAATTGAAATATGAAATAACTTATTTACTTCTGCTCTCAATTTTCGAGCCATGATTTTAAATCAAAAATTCTTCAAAAATAATTTTTTGCATATTACTTTTCGGCGAAGATGAAAGTTTAGCAGAGTTATTGTATATAATATTGTTTTCCAGGTAACTATTTTCTAATTTAATTATTTGATCGTTTTACTTGAGACGAACATTTTATTGTAATTTCAAACATATCTGATAACGTTAAGCCACTCATAGATGTTGTAATTCAAAACAGGAATAACATGAAATCCATGAATAACTCAAACCATTTATGAGTTTTTGTTGAATTAAAATTACAAACCAACTAATTCGCTGTTGACTCTAGGGCGATTCTTTCCACGATTGTATTCAGCTTAAACTGCCGGCCTTTTGTAGTTCCCGGAGCCGGGAAGAGAAGGTTCTAGAACAATCAGGCATATCTCGGTTCCTATTGGCTCTATCGCTAAAATTCTAGAAAATTACAGTATTATCTACTTTGTCGCCAAAGTTGCCAAACTCGTCGCCAAATATACATTTATATGTAACAAAAATTAAAGTGTTAGGGAATTGGTTTTATTTATTATTTTAAATACATGGAAAATTTATTATATATATTGTAAAAAGTCGATAGGTTTCTAAATTTCTGTCAATAAGCAAAGTAGTATTGAAAATAAATATGATTTTACAGTATTTTTCAATATCAGTGTTCAATAACTTGCGGTGAGATAAAATGCAAAATGTGTGTGTGTGTGTGTGGAAGGGGTTAAGTTTTCAAAATGAAAATAAAAAAAATGGAAACATTTTTTTTAGTGAAAAAAGTATCAACACAAAGATCAAAGTAAACAAGCATTACTGACAAATTTGAAACCTGATAAATTTATTTATTTTTAAAAATAAGCTGTTTCAGAAATAAATAAAAAGAAAAGCGGTAATAAAAGCAACATAAAATTTCATTCTTTAATTATATTTTTTATTTATAAGAAATAAGCCATTTTTACGATGGAAGAAAAAAAAATAATAAGGACAAAGAAAAATTTTCTAATTTAACCCATAAAATTTATGGCTAATAACAAAGTTATTAAAATGAAACGTGTCTACATATGAAAAAATTAAATATTTAGTATGCATGAAAAAATATATACAGAAGGTCGCTAAAAGGACGCTTCTTTTTGTACTGCGTCACAACACTTAATGTTGTAACTTAATATTCTAAGAAAATATCGATTTTCGCTTCTTATATGTTCCGCTTGAGCCATCAACTCAGATACGTGAATAACTTTCGACATTTTCTAGCTTTTGTTCTTTCTTTATTGAGTATTTCGTTTCTTGGGTTTCAAGTCATTACAAGCGAACTTTGGAAAAAAACCTTAAAACACTTAAAACAAGTACTTAACCTCTCTTAATTATTTCCAGCACATGTTTATTGTGAGATGCTTGAAATATTTTTCATCGAAATTAAATGAAGTTTTTACAGATGGCAATATTTCAAATTTGAGTTGATTTTGGACAGTAATGTTCGAAATTGTTTGTACTTTTAAAATGTTTACAGATATGTGGTTTAAAGCATGGCTTTTAATGTTTTGAAGTATGCTCATGTATTTATAAATAATTTTAAGTCGATTATGGCGCGTCATTTCTGAATGTCTGTGATGATTTTGATGGGTGCATGATTAAATTTTCAAATTACTTATAAAATTTCTTTTATAAGTTAGTATTAGATTAGTTAGTTTTGTTTTAATATTCATATTGTAAACATTTAAAGAAAAAGTAAGAATAATAGATTAAATATTTTTTTGTAATGAAAATACTGCTAATGCGAACTAGAATATTAAATACATAAATTACTAGTTCGTATATTCAGTGTTGATGGAGATTAAAATTCTTTCATGTATAATATTTTTAAAATAAAAATGAGTTTTCTATAAATTATTGTACAATATAAATTAATTTTGTCATCTAAAACATTTTTTTAGAATAAAATTAGATTTGCAATTGAACCAGACGATTTTTTTCTCCGAAAATTATAATTATTTATTAAATACTAAGCACAATAAATTTTATTCATAAATTCAGAAAAAAAGTCTGAAGAATAAAGAACATTTTGAGACAATTAATTAAATACTTTTCCATCTGCAAAAAAAAAAAAAAAAAAAAAAACACACACATGAAAATAAGTCAAATAGTTTGAAGTTATTATCATCGAACGTTTACTTTATTTGTCCTGCTGTTATTGCTGTTATTGATTATTCGCCTGTTTACTTTTCTGACTTTCAGTTGACCTTGAGTGATTAATTTAAATTTGCTGTTAAGCATCATTAAATCATTACTTTAAAATCGATGAAAGCACTGTCAAAAAACATGTATTAAAATAAAAGAAATTAAAAAAGTTCAAAGCACGAAATTTGATTAATTTCTAATTAGTTGAACATTTAATTATTTTTTGTACTCTGAAAATCTTTCAGTATTCTTGCTCTTGTCTTATATAATAAGTGCTCAAAATTTGGCTGGATTCGGTCCAATATTCAAAGAAATATAGATTCATAACCAAAATGACTTTATTAATTTTAAGATTTAAAAATTAGAATATCTTGCTATTAAAAATCTGAAATGGTTATAGTAAATAATTTTCTTTATGGTTAGATTTTATGATAGCTCAGAATATGAATGTAACTTAAAGAAATTAAGTCGATTTTTTACAGTGATTCCCACATTACATTGCATTGTAGGTGATCGGACTTGCAAGAGATTGGATGCTTTTTTCACAATAATAAAAGTTCAACTTTCGTTGTGATTTGGAACTAAAAATGAAAGTGACAACATATATTTGGTTATTGTGTGATGTATCATATTTTAACATTTCTTCTTGTTTTTTCCTATGTTTATAAATTAATTAATTTTATTTTTGTTTCCTTAAGTTGAAGATACCCAAGAATAAATCATAATTTAGGTTTTACATTTCACAAAGTAATCGAGCTCAAATCCTAATAAAGGCTTAAGTGCTGTTTTTTTAAAAAAAATAAATCAAACGTACAAAATTTTTATCATATTTTGCATTGCTCATTTTTGTAAAGATGAAATCTTCGATCGCCTTTTTTTTTAAATTCATTTTCTTATGTATCAGATCCAAGAATTTTATGCAATTCTTGGATCTATCCCACATAAAGTAGTGGACCTTGAACTAGATCACGAAATAGGAGAGTGCTCAGATTTTTATTTTCAGAGTCTTGCATGTCAGAATTTGGGGCTTCACAATACATGAAAGAAACGTAGATTTTGTATGTCCTTTTCTACGATTGATTTAAACTAAAATTCGACACAGAATTACAATTTTAGGTAATAGATTCCATACTAAACTTCCTTTATATAAGTTGTTGCGTTATTAAAATGTTTACATTCATGCAAATGCACAAACCAACAGGGGATTTCTTTTGAAATTTGATATTCATCTACATATTAAATGTCAAAGTTGTGTGCATTCAAGCTGTTGCGTTCTCTAGTTATCGTATTCATATGCATAACTTCTAAACGCAGCAGCAGACTAAGGTCCTGACTGACAGATGTCAGCACTTCAATGGTTTAGGTTTAAAATTGATACAGATCTGAGTTGTAGATGGAAAACTAGTTTTTTTTAAAAAAAATTTTAGCTATCAAGATCGCAGATTTCCTCCATCTTGTTTAAAGCGTCTTTGAATAATCTTGCTGACAGGCAGTGATATTTTCAAAAATGTGTTGTTCAGATTCAGGAAGTTTGTCAAAATCTGGCATTTGAATTTTTTGACGATTATGATATCGTTTCTTTTTATACCTTGTATACAAGGAATTAAAAATTTATAATTACATTATTAGTAGATTGTTTTGTCACGGATTGCAATTGATTCCACATTGCACTTACAATTATAATAATTTTGCTGTGGAAAATGGGAAAATGGATGTAATTTCTAGGATCCAAGGCAATAAAGTATCATCAATTTGTTAGACCTACTGATATTGCTTGTGATAATAATAAAAAAATCTAAATACACTCTGTACGATTTTCAACTGATAAAATTCTTATATCTGAATGAATGATACAGTTCTAGATGAGCCAAGATAATCAGTTGCCATCTTTATTTTTATTGATAATAAGGATGAATGTGTGTGTGTGTTGGCATTGTACAGGCCAGACCATTTGATCTAAAGAAACCGAACTTGGAATTTTTATACTTGAAAGAATGGAAATGTGCATCTCGGTGTGATTTTTCTTTAAAATTTTAATACAAAATTTTATTAATTAAAAATTAATACAAACTTTGGCGTTTTTCTGACATAAGTTCCGAAAATATAATAGCCCAAAACTGATTTTTACGTCATTTTAAAGTTCAAAAATTTATTTTTTGAATAATACCAATTTAATAGCTGTGCAAATTTTTTTGAATTTTGAAAATTTAAAAGTATAAATTTTTTGTTTAGTTTCCAACAATAGATTACATTTATATGCTGAAATTCAAACTGTTAAACATTGCTTCATCAATTATTTAATCGTTTGATTTTCCACCTTTGCTGAAAGCGAAAGAAAAAGGCTTCTGCTTAATATTTATATAGCTTACAAAGTGAGAAATTGTAATACCTTGAAACAAAAAAGATAGATGAACCGGCCATTTACACTTGTAATAACGTTATGATGCTATAGGACTGGGAACCATTAGAAAAATTTATATCACAATCAATAGAACTTAAGTAAAGCAATTATGTAACACGGCATTATTGTTTGACAATTTAACGGAATTAAGAACATGAAACAAAATCTAAACGACATAACTTACGATATTAAATATAGCCAATATCAACGGCGAACCAGCTGGTCGCTAAAGGCAACTAGTTCTTAATATTGGACTTTGAATAATTAGAGTTTTCTTCACATTTATTGGAATAGCGAAATTCCAAAAGGCTTCAGTTGTAACAAGATTGCCTATTTCAGACAGTGTTTTTTCTGATATAGTTTCACTACACAAGTAATTGCTTATGGCGACCAACTGATCTACTGGGAATAATGGTAATGTTGAATTTTAAATAAATCGCTTATACATAATTTGTTCAAAAGTACCTCATCAAGTTTTAAGCCTCAATTTGTGATGGTCATAAAGTCTTGTTAATTTAATAGCCTTACACCTGCTCTGTTTATTGTGTACATGGCCTTCATAATGGAGTTAAGTACCATGATATTAATGAGTCATTAAATTCATAACTATACGGCTTATCCAGTTCTTAATTTAATATTCTCTTTCGCTATACTCTTTCATGCAAACTGTGCATATATCTTTTTTCTTATCTTTAAACAATAAAAAAATGATAATAAATTTTGATGATTAAATAAAATGGTTTGAATTTTAGTGCAACAATGAAAGTTATCATTGAAAATTACACAAAAAATATTTTAAAGAATTACCATAATCCAAGGGAATTAAGTTGGCATTATTGAAAATATTCTTTGAATATTGAAACGATATAAATATAACTTATGAGCAGTAATATTTTCTGATTTTACTGAAAAAAAATTGTATAAAATCGTTTAATTTTTATTTAATTAAATGTGAAAAAAAAAGCCTTTTCGAGGTGCGCGGTGGCGTAAATAGTATGGGGAAAACAGATCCAGTAGTCTGTATGTTATTGCATAATTTATTTGCGATTAAAAGAATAGTGTGTATTTACTTTTAAACTCTTATTTTCAGATTCTGCAAAATTGTTATGGTTTTTTTCTCCTCTTTAATTTTAACATATCTTAATTTCTTATATATCTTAAATATCTTAAATCTTATTATATCTTAAATTTCTCTCGAAATTTTTAGAACTGGAATGAGTTTCATCTTTCATATCAATATTAAACTGACTGTAAGGAAAAAAAAATCGGATTTGGTACAAGTAAGCTAAATTAGAACATATTTTTTGTTTAACAAATCTTCCTTTAGTCTACAATAAAGTGATTAGTATTTTGAAAAACTTAACTGATCACTCAGAAATTCTATGAAATTAATTGAATCAGAAGAATTAGAAATAAATTACGATAAAAATGTAAGTTCTAAGAGCAGAAATCATTAACAATAGAAACTTTACTGTGAGGAAAGATGGATGGGATCGAATAATGAACTATAAATGAGATATTTTCAATACTTCTTGCATTAATTTGAATTGCTAAATATCGAAAATGGAAGTGTTGACACAAATACTTTTTTTGACTGACGGTTTTTTCATCATTCTCAAACACACACGCACGCACTACAGAAGTCGGGATATTATACAATGTCCGGAGATTAAGAACCATTGAATTCAAACATTCCATGAACCCCTACCACACATCAGCATTCCACTTATACAGCTGTTTCAATAAGTGGGATCTTCCTAAAAAGGAATGTAAGGAATCTGACTATCAAGAGTTTTTTTTTAGCGTTTTAAAGTTCTAAAGAAAGACAAAGGATTCGTAAAAAAAGAATCCCGCTTCTGGTATTTCTTGACGAATATACACTTCATCTAATTATCAATATATTGATTAATCAAAGAAATGGTGTTAAATGATTGTTCTTTACTATTAGAGATAATAATTAACATGTTTCTATTTTGAAAAGGAGTTGTGGCGAGCTACTTTATGTATTTCATATCACGATATCGCATCATTTTACAGTGCCATTATTATTCACGAATTTTTGATCACATGAAAATGGCAATAAAGTATATTTTAAGGTTGAGAAAATATATTAATAAAGGAGATTAATTTGAAGCTGATGTAATAAAGATCTATTAGCATAATGATATCTTTTATTTTACCCCAACATTTCCGATATTTATAATCACAAAACATTTTGTATTTCTCTTGTTTTGCTTTTGGTACCTGGATTGACGATAAAAATAACTTTGAGCTTTATCTATATGTATTGAATGCTTGAATTCTCTTGCTATAATTAAATGGTTTACAACATTTATCTCCTTTTTGAGCCTTCGGAAGCCATACATATCTACACGAACATTAATGTTTGTGGGGCTTCGGAATGGTGTATTTGATATTTCTGGATCAATCCGGTTATGAAAGTAGCGTCTAATTTTGCATTTAATGGATGGGCTGAAAAATCATAATTTGCTTACCTTCTCCTTTTGGATCGTTTTCAATAGTAAAATTTGTCATAGATTTGATTTTTTTTATTTTCTCTTAAACGAAGAGTACAAAGAGAAATATTGAAATCGCCAAAAAATTCAACGTTGAAATTTTGATACATCTCCTCTCTTCAGACCTCCTGATCCCGAAAAATACGTTTTTGGAGTTATGTATATCTGTCACTCTGTCTATCTATGAATGCGATCATACATAAATTCTTTGAGCTATCTGAATGAAGTGTGGTATGTCATTTTTAATTCCATATTTGCAGATTTCTATCAAATTTAGAACGAAATTTATTCAGAGTAAATTTGTCCATCTGGTTATACGAATACATATGAACTGGGTAACCAGAAGACATAAAGATGTAAATGGATAAAATTTAACAGACAGATTTAGTATTTATTAAAGTGTAGATCCATATGAAATTTTGAGCTAAATGCATCTTCTCCGTGTGCATTTAAATGAATATCTCAAAATCGCAACTACTTAGGGAAATGAAATGTTGGCTTGTTACTACAATTGCACTTTTTTGTTAAATTTTGGTCTCGATCGTTTGAAAGAAAATTACCCGAAAATGTATATTTATTTTAACTAAATTATGAAGCATATAACACATATCCAGAGCTCTGAAAATAAAAACTGAATATTAGCGGCATTAAAGCTTTACTTAAAATCCTCAATTTTCCTCAGTAGAGGGAAGGAAAATAATACATTAGAGAATATGCGAGAAAGTTTCGGGGAGATAATTCCCAATCTTTTACTTCATCGTAAATGAGAGCAAATAGAGATAAAATATTGAAGTCATCAAAAAGTTAGATTATAAGGTTTGATGAATATCCACGTTTTAAATTTCTTTGAATGTGATGCAATAATTTTTTTTGGGGGGGGGTGACTACATCTGTCTCTCTGTGAATGACATAATTAAAAAACGCAAAATCTTATAAAATGAAATTTAATAGTAGGTGGTTTTTCGGACGAAAATTGTAAATCTGCAACAAAATTTGTGGCAATATTTAATGGAAGAGATCCATATTGTATAAAGAATACGAGAAAATTGATGGTTGTTTTTCTTTCACATTATAAGTGAATTTGGTATCCCGTTTTTAAAATCTATACTTATAATAAAGCTCAATGTGTGTGTGTGCGTTGGCTCTCTACAGGCCAGGCCATTCAACCTACAGCTACCATATTTGGCACATGTATACCTTGGAGGCAGGGAATGTGCACCTGGGGGTTATTTTTTCGAATTTTTAATTAGGATTTTAATTATTTCAAAATTAAGCGAAATTTTGGCGTGTTTCTGCCAAAACTTCCGAAAATATTATCGCACAAAAAAGATTTTTACATGAAATTAAAGATCAAAAATTTATCTTCTAAATGATACCAATGTTTTAATCTTAAAATTAAATTTCTATTTTGAATGAATTTTTAAATAAATATTTTAACTATATTTTTCAACCATTTTTTTCGTACAAAATAAAATTAAAATTTAAGCTGCACGAGCACGTTTCGTATTTATGGGAAAAAATTAGCTTTCTTCAAAGTGTTGCCATCACATTGATTAAAGCTCCAACTAAAAATAAATTAAATCTTTTTCGAAATGAAATCTGCAAAAATATAATTTTCGGCACGTGTCTGTAGGAAATGAAGCAAATATAAAATATTATTTTTTCTAAAAAATAAATTCAAGAAAATTTATTTTATTATCTTTTACACTCTCTATATTATTAATCCAATCAATCTGTTTTATTTTAAGGCAAGTTTTGTTTAATATGAACAGAATGTCCATTCAAATCAGGGCCACACAGCTAATTTGTAAACCTTTAGTAAGACACAGATCTGCTAAAATGGTCTAAATGGAAAAGGACTATATTTTATGTAACTTGATTCAATAAATGCTCTAATAAATAACGAACTTTTGATTTTACATAAAGCTTCTGCTGTGGAGATCAAGAAATAACAAAATGTTCTTGAAACACTAATATTTTAAATAAAAAGAGTTAATTTCCAATCAACTAAATCAATCACTTAAACTGACTGATTTATGAAAATTTCAATATCACTATTCAATAAAAAAAGGATAATTTTAGATTTTCCATCGATTGTTTCAAAGAAAATACGCCAATCAGCGCGCAGGTTTCTGAAGATTAATTGGCCTAAGATTATGAAAATGTTGAGTTTATCTAAATTTTTAACATTTAAAACTTCATAAATAAGTCTTAGTTGATCGTGGAAAATAGAAACATTCATTCATTTATTTCAAATTTAATGTGTATTTCTCAGAATATGATACCTTACTGCATTAAATTTAGACTTCATAATTTTTTAAATATATTTATAGGCAGGAACAAAATATTATTATTGATTTCATTTCAATCCTTTTGAAAGCAAAACTAAAAACTGAATTTTATGCTGAATCTGAGAAATTTTTGTTAAATTATTGTTTGAGATATTACATAAACTATGAAAAATATTTTGTAGTTCACATAAGACTTAAATACCGAGCGATTCTGTTTGCAATACTCATATTCAATAATAATAATAATAAATAAATAACAATAAAGATGATAAATAAAATAAAACGCTTGGTTTTATTAAAAAATATCTTTATATTAATTGCAATTTCATCATTTCCACTTTAAATTAAAGTTGAAGTTTTACTGGAAATGACAACAAATTAGCAAAATATATATAGTAAATTGAACGAAACGATCTAAACAGTATAAGTTTGGTATGACTATCAAAATTTGAATATTAAAAATGCTTTGTTTGAGAATCTATTAAGAGACCAGTTACTTAAAATATTTAATTGAAAATTGTAGCGAGCGGTAATACTGGCGAACCGGCTGGTCGCCAAAGGCGGCTAGTAATACATAAACTATGCATTCTGGAAAATTTAAAATAAAAGTTCCATAAGAAATCCAAAGAAATTTTCTTAGTTAAATGTTCTATTTTCCAAATACGAATAATTTAGGTATATGGACAAATATTTCATAACCATCAAGTATATCTCTAATTGCAATAATTATTTTAAAATTCAGATGAAAAATAAATAATAAAAACATTATGAAATAAAAAATATATATAATAAAAACTTTATGAAAAAATATAGAAAGAAATAGAATAATTAGAATTGCGATTTAACTCCTTTTCTTTCGTTCAGCTATCACATCAGTTGATAAAATAATTTTTCTAATGCTATTTCCTATTTCCTTCTGTCTGAACTTATAGGCTCGTTTCAGCTAACATGTGAAATAAATATCAGCTGTTTCCAAATTTAATTTTATCATGAATAATATCCAAATCAGGTGATAAAAATTCAGGAGTGATCTAGAAGATCTCTCTCTATATATATTTACTTAATGAATTATCCTTTCCCATAAAGAACAAAACAAATAAGCAAAAACAAAAAGAATAAAAAGATAAAATATGCTATTTCCTATTAACATAATATATGCTTTTTATTCGATATTCTGAAGAAAACACCATAAAGTTATTTGATGTTCTGAATGCCTTACAATTTCGAAATATTATTGTGCAACCTCTTATTCTATTAGGAATACAGTTGTCAAATCATTATGTTGTGAATAATCAAATAATCTTTCTCACACTTATGATTTAATAAGCAGTTTCAACATATCAACGAAGATTTTAAAACAGTCGGTACTTATAGCGTATTTTTCATTTCTAAATTGTTTTTTATCCTTAATTATAATTTAAAATCAGATGATAAAAAATTAATAAAATAATTACTGAAAGCATATTTTTATCTGAAAAGTTTTTCTTAAAATATTTTATGAAAAAAATTGTCTCAAGCCCAAATACAAAAGGTGTTTGTTTGTTCTATAAAAGAGAAACTAAAATAACTTTCATAAGTTTGGAAGGAAAAAAAATCAAGTACTACCACAGTTTACTTTTTATTTCTAAATTATTTTTATCTTCAATCATAATTTAAAATCAAAGGACAAAAAATTGTTAAAATAATCACTGAATGCAAATTTTCACCTACTTGATCTTTCCAAAAGTATTTTATGAAAAAATTTATATTTTTATTTTCAAAAAATCTCAGGCCCAGATACAAAATGTTTTTCTTTATTCTATAAAAGAAAAATTGAAATGATTTTCCAAAATTTGGAAAGAAGGAAAAAATCAAGTTTTTCCAAAGATATATATATATATATATTCTGGAATAATGTTTCAAATAAAGCAATCAAAGTTATATGGAGATGTACACTTTTTTTTCTAACGGCTTTTACGAAAGACATGTTAAGAAACAGAAAGTTTAGAACTACGATCCAAGTCTCTTTCTTCCTCTAAATTATCACGTCGCTGCACAAATAACTGCTCCTGTCTTACCCTACATTCTGCGTCAGCTCACGAATGGAAAGAATTACAAGAACGTGCAAGCATTCGCAACAAGGTACTGGCAACAGACTCTCGTGAATCGTCTGCCAGTGTGATCAAGACGACAAGGAAGGAAGTGTTTTACGTGAATAAAACAAAATAACAAAAAAAAAGCAGATGCAATCTATGAAAGATTATTGAACGAGGAGCAATGTTTGTGTGAGGTTGCGATGGCAACACAACCACCGTGAAGGTAATTCACCTTTGAGAGATTGAACCCTCCCCCAAAACAATGTTACTACACTCACAATATGTTCCGAAAACTCAGAAAATGATTCGAAAGTTCGATACCTTACCCTATCGATTCGAATGGAAATGTGTTTCTTTTCCAAACTGCTAAGAAATTTGGAAAAAGGAAGAAAAAGATATGAAGAAAATTGAAACAGATATACCTGCTGCCAAATATTTTCTACTCCTTCGGATAAGCTGGGGAAATGGAAAAGAAAAACACTTTTTTTTTAAGAAACTGTTTCTGTCATTGCAATTATTGTCGTCGGCAGATGTCTTCTTCTTTAAAAAAACTGATCCGGATTACGCTAAAATCGAGATTGAAAAATTTAAAAAACTAAAGCTTACTCTTGAAATAAGTTCTAAGTTTTGTAAGCAATAAATAAATAAATAAAAAAAGGCTTCAATTTTAAATTGTTACGAAGTATTTAAACATCAGCTTATAATGAAAGAATTTTTCTTAAAACAATTTTTTTCTATTTAATAAAATATCATTTGCCAGAAAAATGCATTTTTAGAATTAATTAATAATTCTTAGAATCATATCAATGGCAAAAACATTGGGTACTAAATATTGAACAAGCATATATTATGAATCAGAAAGTATATTATATAACTTTAAAAAAATTTGCAGCGATATCAGCATTATATTTGTACTTTGCTTCCATAATTTTTTTAAAAACAGTTTTTAAATAACTTGTTCTTGAATTAAGTTCTAAGTTTCTGAACAAAAGAAAAAAAAGAAGCCCTCAGGTCTAAATTGTTGCAAAATACTTAAACAGCTTATAATGAAAGAGTTTTCTTTAAAAGCATTTAAATTTTTTCATTCCATATAATGAAATATCATTGCCAGTAAAATGCACTTTTAAAATTATTTAACAATTCTTAGAATCATATTAATGGCAAAAACAATGAGTACTATATATTGATCAAATATATATTATTGATCAAACATTATATTATAATACTTCTACAATAAAAATAAATTTTTCAGCGAGACTAATTTTATTTTTGAACTGTTTTTACATAATTTTTTAAACAATTTTTTGAAAATATTTTTAAGTACATTTTATAATGTTCTTTATTTTCTGAGTTACTGTTAACATATTTTCCAACAATTTGAAATATATTGCTTTTACGGGCACATTGGAGCTGCTATATAACTGAAAAGAAATTTTGAAGATAAAATAAAAGTAAATAATTGAGCCTAAAATAATATTATGATACAATGTTCGAATCTTCTTTATTTTTTTATTTTCCACGGAAACTAAATAATTCTATATTTATATATTATTACTGAAGACTATTCTAACCCTGTGAACGATGCCAAGAAAACCTTCGAAGTTTTGTTCATTTTCTAGACAAATAACATTTGTAAATATTCTTTTTAATAAACAATTTAATTAAATATCAATGAATTATTCTATATGAATTTCAAATATTCCTGGAATTCCTGCACAGATACAGAATGCAGTGAACTGTTTCAATTCCGAATATAAAAACTTTTTAGCATAAATCAGTAACTTTAAAGTTATTTAGAATTTAAATCATTATTTATTTTCTTTTAAATAAATTCTAGAACACCAGAATATCTTTTTCTTAAACCAATTGAGTTGGAAATTATCGTTTGATTGATTTGCATGATTTCAAGTGATAAATTTTCTATTTATTTAGATAAATACATTGTTTTTATTTCAGGATTATAGAATTGCAATGATTTTCTTTATTTTGCCTTCGGCCTTTAATATTTAAAACGAAATTATAATTTTTTTTTTTTACATCTTAGACGATGCAATTTAATTCTACCAGTATGCAATTTTTATCCCTAAGCCATTTTCTTCCTTTTAAAAAAAGTAGCTCTTTATAACCTTCTTTATTATTTCAACCTTTGGTGATTTTTTGCTCTTTTCAAAAGCAATCTGTTTTTAATCTTAAAATAAAAGGTACTTTAATCCCTTGACGGTCGTGTCAGTGCATGATACAGATATCGAATTATTGTTTTTCAAACTTATAAGCTGATATTAAATTATTTAAGAATGCTATGATTCAGTGCAAAAATTGCACATAATTCCCGAATATTTCAAATTTTCTATGGATTCTTAAATTGAATCAATAATACAACACATTTCTGAAATAAAAAAAATGTCAAAACACAAAACATTTAAGGGTTAAAAGAAAAAAAAAATGGAATTTTCTAATTTTTAATAATAATTATACTGTTAATATATCTCGCATTTGGAAATAATTTTTGCTTTAAATGGTGCCTTTGTTTCTTAAAATCGTATAAGTAATTGAATTTACCATGAAGTTTGAATCGATATTCTAGTTTAAAATTAGACATGTAACAATTCTGACAAACTCATTAAAACATTATTATGTACTTTTTTTACAATTAGACATTAAATTTTAAAACAAATGCCCAGAATTCACCAGGAATTCCAACATGTACTAACAAAATGAGTCTCATTAAAAATGATTTTTCATACGAGATGATAGATAGGTAACGCATAGACAAAAATTTAAATTAATTGGTTTTAATATCTATGATGTCTAGAAAGATTACATATCACGGAAAATTTTTAAAATTATAATAATTAATGCGGTAAACATTTTCATAAATGTATACCAGAATTCAAGTCGTTTTAATTACAAAAGTTTTATTTCTTTCTCTCCTCTACAATTATCCATATTTTTTTAATTTGACAGATGTTAAATTACAAATTAGACATCTTTAAAGATTCTTCGGTCGATACTTGCTCAGGTTTATTTAAAAGAATATTCGGTTTCTTAGAATGTTCTTTTGCACACTTTTTAAGTGCAAGTCTTTCTTAGAATATTCGTTTTGCACACTTTTTTAAGAAATTAGATTTTTATTTGCATTTCTAATGGACACCACATATTACCACATTATTTATTCGAAGGAACATTTCTTTGATTGATGATTATTGCTTTGTTGCCATTTTTTAAAACATAAACATTTGATTAATTTTTCGTTATTTTAATTATGTTTATCAATTTTTATTTTCTGGAAAAAAAGAAAGTATTATAAACATCACAAAAATCGTCGTAGAATTTTTTGATATATTTTCATAATTTTGACTTCCTTAAGTAAAAAAATAAATTTTTTAAAATTATATCTATATATGTTAAGCTTGTTTTGCAACACTTTTAAAACGAAGAAAAATTGATAAATGAAATTTTGTATATAATCATTATACCAAATTTAAAAATTTTCATATTTTTGCTCAAACTCTTTGGTATCCGAATGCTTGATAACAAGATAAATCAGAAAATTAATGAGTTAGATAAATAAAATTTGAAATTTTATCTCTACATAGAAATTGAAAAACTTCGCCAATGAGAAGAATGGCAATAAATCAATCTATTCGTGAGTGTATGTACATTCTAACTAAAAATTGAAACAAAGACGAATGAAATTTAGTATAGGATTTTAGATAGGATAGGATCCCAAAACTGGATCTAATTTCGACCAATAGGAATAAATGATTTTGTAAAACTCATCCTCAATTATTTTTCATTTAAGGTAATCACCTTATGTTTATTGCTAATCATCATCAAGTTATCACCTAGATCTACCTTGCGGATGTTCGCTTGAAAGTTGGCGGGAAAAAATTCTAGTTCTTAGTTTCATTTCTTAACTAAGAATAAGCTCGATACTATTTAATAATACGGTCTCTTTCTTGTGTTTATCATCCAAATAAATTTATAATCCTTCTTTTCCTAAGCACCTTGAAGTCGCAAGAAGTCTTAATCAATTACTGCCAAAATCCATAGCTCATTTAATTTTACCTCGAGAGCATCCAGCCGCTCCGTTTCATTGATTGGATAACTTTTTTCCCCTCTGCACTGGAGCAGAAGTACATCTGCCGCTGTGCTTTTCTAAAAATACCGTTTCATCTGTAACTGTAACTGTGTATGTGTCACTAGGCAACGAAAAGTCATTTAAAAGTGATGAATACTCGTGCAGTAAGACGAGTGAAAGACAGGCGATATTCTAATAAATGTCTCGTACTTTGGCCTGCAGGAAGTTCGGATTTGTTTTGCTTTTCACAGTTTTATTAATGGATATGTATTCGAGATTTCTTTAAAACTTATTACACGATTTATTTGGTGAATTTCTGATATAAAAGGCAGACACAGATTTTTCTTATATTTGTATTTTGTTAGTTATTGAGCATTGGTAAATAGCTTGCTAATAATGATTAATTCACAAAATGGATATCTTCTTTGAGATAGCATAATTAAATTGCAGCAATTATTGTGTTTAAAGAAAACATTTTCCTTTGAGAATTTGTAAAGCATATAATTTAAATTTTATTCGATGAATCAAAATATTACAAACAGATATGGCTTAATTTTGTAATTGCACTTGAGAAATTGTAATCATTTTACTGATAATAATTATCACTCCAAGAGGCTGTTCTTGGTGAAGTGGAATATTTTCGAATTTTAGCAGTTGTTGTGTATAACAAAACATCAAAAAGAAATAAATGATAAAAAATAAAATATATTTTCATAATAGAAAATATAATTATATATTTAATGGTATATTAGAATATATGAAATAGTAATCTACAATGATAATATTTTAAAATAGCCCTATTTTTTAACTGCTTAAGAGTAAAGACTGTAATATATAATTTTATAAACAGTGATTAACCCTCCAACTGGACATCCTCGGCAATTTGTAAGTTAGCCATTTTATTGGCGCATTCCAAGATTTTTATTGGTTTTGTATGTTTACCTTTTACTATTAAAGTAATGAACATTATATTATTATAACAATTATAGTACAATATTAAATTTAAATAGTTTACATTTCGTGTAAAAAGTATTTGTGCTAATTTGATAAACTTGCGTAGAAATAAAGATTTATAAAGTCCTTAGTTTGAGAGTTACGTAAAATTCTCTTTGAAAATCTTATATTTTTTGAAAATATTATGGCTGTATTAATGATTTTTACTTCGTTTTGTGTTCGTAAATTCCCAAAGCATTGAGCATATAAATAAATGCAATACTTTTAATATATAATATTTTGAGTAGATGAAACAGATGGTTAAAAATACTATACAGAGAAGAAAAAAAATTTGTAATATTTGAATGGCGTAACTTTCGGCCTATTAATATTTGATCATTTTCAAAAGGCAACCAGGTAAATTAAAATTGTTTTTCTCTTTTTAGTGCTTCAATGGCGCCTCTACGGGGAATTTGAACTGCATTGATACATCAGGCTTAAAACACATTTAATATAGTTTTTTTAAAAAAACAATATAGAGATTCTATTAGCAAAAAATGACCAACAAAATGGTAACGACATTTTAGCACATTGCCCGGCAATCAAAATATCAATAAATATAGTGGAGTTGTCGCAACTACTTATTTGATTGATAATTAAAGTAATTGCTTTGTCGTTTAAACAATACAAGTGAAGAATACAATATGGGAAAATTATTATAAGCATTTAATTAGTTTATTGTTTATGAAAGGTAAGTTAACGTTAAACCTATGCAGCTTGATATAAATTCAAGATAAAAATTTTGTAGGTAAAGATTAATCCAATTAGTTTCGCATGGTTTTATTGTTCTAAAAATGGAAAAACGCCATTTTTAAGTAAAAAAAAAGTCACTGATTAATATTATCTGCTTTAAATTTGATATTAGTGGTAGGTGATCATCTAGTAAATAAATAGAAAGTCATAAAATTTGTTTGCAAATGATTTATTAAATAACTGGTATAAATAATATTTAATTATGTCACCAAGAGTCAAGAGTCTACACACTTCGATGAATCAATGAATCACTGAACCAAGATGTGCTCTCAAAAGATAAAACTTACCATAAAACTGCGGAGATTTCATTACATTTATTTTTACATACTGAGAGAGAGATTTTTCATAAAACACATATAATTATTTCTAATAAGCCTTCTATGACTGATTAAAATTGGTTGTTGAAGAATAATACCTTATGAGATATATTTTCTAAATTTTCGTTAGAGAACTATGCATTTCTCTGAGAACTGTAATTTATTAAAAAGTTCCACTTCTTTCCCTCTCATTTTTCATTTCAAAATTATAAAAATCCCTAATTTTTTCCCTAATTTTGGCACTTGCTTACGTAAATAATCCCTCAGAATTTCATGCAATTCAATAAACACTTTCCCCAATTTTGTATGATAGCAATCGTTTCATCAAACAGCTGTCATTACACTTTTCAAATGCAGCTGTTTGACACGACTTTCAAGAACTGCAACTGTAACGGTGGGATGATCCTCTAAACTTCCTCTGGAAAGTATTTCAGAGAAGTTAGAAACGAAATTGGCAACACTTTTGAAGGTGATGAACACTTAGAAGGTGCTTTCCTGTTTTGACGAAGCAGGAAACGCATTTCAAGTGCTGAGCGAAGAAACCAGTGTGCGTTCGAAACTCAGTGCCGATAATTGTCTATTAAACCACACTGTCTATGCTTCCGTAGCTGGATATCAGAGAGGGAGTCAGTGTTTCCGCACTAGCTAACGGAGGAAGGTTTTTTGCTCTTCTGAGTGACCTGAAAAGAAACATGGAGGAAATTTAGAATAGCTAAAAAAATGTAGTAAAAATGATTTAGGGTGCTGAATATAAATGAGATAGAATTATTTAATAATGCAATGAATTGAGCTTTAAAAATTTATTAATACGAATATACTCACGTCCGAATGACTGTTTTTAACGAAAATTATCTTCACAAGTTGATAATGTCTTTTAAGTTCCATATGAGATTTATTGATATTTAATACTTACGGTCAGCAGATCTTAATGAGTAAAATAATATTAACAACAAAGACGTTAATTTAAATTAAAAAATATTAATAGATTTAAATAATAGCTCCATAAGTACCTTTATACAGGGTGCGGCAGTAAAACCTGGACAGACTATTTTTAATATAACTTGATTAAAAATAAACAAATTAACAAAATGTAATAAATAATAATAAGAATAGACTTTTACTAATAAATAAATTTAATTTGTTTCATATTGGCCGCCTTTTCCAGTGATGCTGAGGCGCAAACGCTTATTGAAATTTTCAGCAATGAGCCGCAAGTCTTCTACCTTTAATCTATCCCATTCCCGCCGAAACGATTGTTTTAGAGAGTCCAAACTTTTATGTCATTTAGTGCAGCTCTAGACTCCAAAATGACCATACACTGCAATCATGGGATTGAGATTCAGCGAGTATTGTGCCCACTCTCCAGATGATATTCACGTCCGGAAAACCGGAAAATGCGCCTTGCACCACTCTTCTGAGCTGGTGTGGAGTCTTATTAAAACTCCCACTTTACATCGCCGAAGTGTGTTTTGGCCCCGGAAATACAATAGCTTCTAGAATGTCTCGCAGGTACACTTTTTGATTTATTTTAACGCCCTCATCCACAAAAACCAGTGATGCTTTGTCGCTTGCGCAAATTCCGCCTTAGACAATGACCGACTTTGGATATTTGCGATGTTCAACAATTTCTGAAGTGCCTGGAGTGTCTACAGACTAAATCCTATAGTTCTAGGAGTTATGAGCTTTTGTCGTTAAAGAGCTTTTCATTAGTGAAAAGAAATCTAATCTGACTTGCGGTCCGTTACAAAAGTTATCATCATCTTTGGTGCTGCACGAGTTTGTTTTATTCAGAGAGAAGCTGAACTTTTTGGATCTTTTAAGGCTTTTGTCCAAGCTCTGATTTTGCCATTAATTGCATTGATAGTTCCCTTATTCCAAGTTCACGAGCGATCCTTCTCATGGAAATCAACGAATTTTGTTGAAATCGCTTTTTGATAACCTTATGGCTATTGAAAGTGCACACCATACGTTTTTATTCACTTCTTGGACTTTGAGCATCATTGCCAAGCTCTTTGAAACGATAGATTGTATCAGACACTGTTTGCCGAGGCACATTAAGCAACGAACGACTTCATACTGTTCGCTTTCCTTGCTTAAACAACTCTAAAATAGCATATCGTTTGCTTGGCATTGTAAAAAATGTCAAGAAACAATACGTAAACTAAAAGATAAATTTTAAAATAAGTTATAATTGAAGTGGCAAACAAAAGGAAATGAGCAAAAATTAAAACGAAATTAATTCACTTCTATTCAATGATGTAATAACTTTGTCCGAGTTTTTGTACCGCACCTTGTAAAATATAAAATACAATCGTTCTATAGATTGAACATGGAAAATATTAAAAAAAATTCCATGAAGTCATGCAAATATTTCTCCCCTTTTAAAAAATATCTGAGTTTAGTCAATCCTTTTAGTGTTAAAAAGATTTTAAAAAATTATATTGCCAAAATCATACTTAAAAAGCATACAAATATGTATGCCATCTATACATTTATTTACAATGTACTGAAAAATCTATTTAAAAAAAAACTAAATATTTATTTATTTTTGAAAAATTAATTCCTAATGTCTTTTATAGTAAAATCTCCTGCTGATGCTAATTCAAAACATTGTTCACCTTTATTCAAGGAGGAAAAATTTTTTAAGAACAATAGGAATAAATCTCATGCCAAGTTGGATAATTTGATATCCTTTCATTGCTTGCGTTCTAGATGGTTTTTCAATTAATACCTCTTCGTCATCAATATCTTTAAATTTGATCAAAGTAATCGTTCGTTATGACTTTATTTCTGGGGCAATCAGCTATTATAAAGTTCTCATTCACGTGTAAAAATGAGTTTATAATTTAGGAAAAGGATTTCTGAAACACAAACTAAGAATAAAAGGTAATTCAACAGACAATGTTAATTTCTCTTTTATGAATGAACTTTTAACCATCGGTGAATTTCTATTGCTGTAAAAGTGGCTTTTTTATGAAATTTTTAGACTTTTTTTTGACTACAATAGACCGGCCTAACTTTTAGCATGTGAAAATGTTTCCTCGATATATAGAATTTTCATAAGATATACACAAATTAGTTTTTATCAATAAAAATTCCAAAATTACTGAAAAAAATTTCGATAATTGTGAAATATCATATACATATTCATCAGATTGTATATTGCATTTGCTAAAAATATGTTGCCGCATTATTCCGTCTTTATAAACTTCCAGGGGTAATAGAAAGAGGGATGTATATTGTAGGAAAATTGCTCTTTTACGAATTGGAAACCATTACCGCAATTCGCTCTTAAATTGAACTACCAATGAAAATTAGGGGGGGGATGTATAAGATGGGAACTTAAAGAGGAGTAATACAAGTAATACTATATTGATAATGTTAATTCATTAACACTATTGTTTTGCATCGTTATGTTTCCAGCATACTTCAAAAATCAACCAAGTCAGAAGAGGAAGAAAAAGAAGAAGGGGAGCCCCCCCTCTGAATTCATACATTTTTGATGCTTTAAAATATCATTTCTGCTACAAAAAATTATATTGATTTATCACTTATGTTGTTAATGGCACTTGTCCCACTGACTTTAGATGTCAGTGATTTTAAGCCAAGGGTGCCTCTCTTGTTTTTTCAGTAGTGCAATCTAGGACCAAGAATACGATTTAGTAACACACACTCCATAACCCTTTTTACGCAGCCACAGATCGTAATTTAGACCTGAATCAGAGAACGATCACCCCTGATCCAGTACCCCCAGTGGTATTACTCTCGACATGGAAGACTTTGTAACCACGAAAGATTTATACGTGCGCCAGGCACCACACACACGGATAGTCTTTGGTTCGGCCGGAGGGGTTCGAAATCGCAACCCAAGGGACGCGAATGCAACGCCCTATCAACCTGATTATCCTGGTTTATTTATTGCTTATAAAAATATATATATTTTACATATATTGATATTAATAATTTTTCGTGGAAAGATGATATTTTAAAGCAACAAGAATTCCTTAACTAGTCTTTCTTTTCTTCCGATTTTGTCATTCCAAGTACCATACCGATAATATATTCATTGGCTCTCCAGCCATTAGTTTTAAAGTCAAACTAGTATCCTACGGCGACCAGCTACTCATCCACTGTATTAATAACATTAATTTAGCCGCATCAACCAACATTGGTTAAATACATCTTATCATACCTAATGAAAGTATTAATACTTGGGTAATAAATATGGTGATTCTCATTTGTTAACTATGCTCACAAAATGGCGAAATAAATTGGCGATATCGGACCAGTTCTTAAGTCTGGAAGCTGTGCTAAAGTTTTATTTTTCAATATTTTTTTCTAAAATGGAAGATGACACATTAAAGGCAATCTTTGAAAACGTATGGGTTGAGAGATTTTAGCTGTTGGACTCTATCATGGCTTACCTCCCCACCCCCTCAAGCAGAAGGTACAATGAATTTGTTTATTTGTCCTATATCTCCCGAAAAAAGGAGGAAGGAGACAAGCACATTTTGAAGTACATAGATTCTAAAACAAGCAAAATTCGGTCATTAGTTAATTGCGGAGGTTGGTTCTATGTTTTTTTTTGTCAAAAATTTTAAATATATAGATTAACAACGTTTATTTTAGCTTTTGTAAAGATAAATTTTTTAGATTGATATTTAAAAAAAATATCAGAAATATCAGAAATATTTAGAAATCATCGTATCTTTCATGAACAAAAATTTTATTTTGTATACGAATTTTATTTAAAACACCAGAAGAATGTAAAATACTCTTTGTGATATATATGACAAGTTCATCTATAATTTTATTGTAAAAATAATATTACGATTTGCGATAACGTGATGTTTAAATTTAGATACCACATCTCAATGCAAGAAAATCTATTTGTTTTTTTTAGCACCAGTGTCTTTCTTAAAGAGCAGAAAAGGCCAAGATTGTATTTATGAATTCCGCCAAATTGGCACATAATATCCATGGGCGTGTTCCTTTGAGAAAATGGGTGTGGTGTCGGGAAACAAATCATCAGAAATTTTATTTATTTCCTTTTAGTCGCTAAATGATTCTCGAAATATGTTTAACACAACTCAAAAGTTTTGGTAAATATCTCAAATCTATCCCTGAAACTATTCTTAAAGTATTGTAGAAAATATTTTTTTTTCTTACAAATAAATATGGAATAAGGATTATTTGAAATGGCATATAATCGATGCAAAGGTGATTTTATTCTAAGATGTCTTTAAGGTGATTTGAGTTAATAAATCTTTTTCTTTGAAATACTGATATATGGGATAAATTAACGGTTTCGACGGGTTTTTAAAATTAATATCTTTTTATCATTTAAATGCCAACCTAAATACATAGTTACCTTGTATTCTGAAGGGCTTTAGTTTCTGTGATTCCTCTCAAAATCTAATACCTGCAAATATTTGTCAACGATCTGGCGATATAAGTTCCACTGTGTACCAAATTAAACAGTTTTCTATAGTTTGAATTTTCAAATCATGGAAAATTCCATCTTGAATATATAAATGTTTCTAACAGATGCTTTTTGTTTTTGACTGCTTCATAAAGAATGCAACGATTTTATCCTTAATCATGCATAAAAGAATTAAAAACTGTCTTTAATATGAAAATTTGAACCTAAAACATGAAATGAATTATAATTGTGATTAATGAAAAATTCGCCTCTTTATGAAAATAATTTTTTGAATGCATTCGTGGGCACACAGGGAAAATAAGATTTTTCCGTGTTATTAAATAAATTATTTTTTCAGCACATGCACACATAGATACACGCACGCACACACATACATGATAAAACAGAAATATTTTTAATGCTTCATGTCACGCTTATTATAAGATAATAATAAAATTGCCTAATAGCTGTTCGTTGACTATGACTGAATAAACAGTTTTAATTTAATCATTAATTTTAACAATATTATTTCAGTAGAAAAACGCGATAGTAAAGATAATACATCTGAGTTATCAAGTATCTCAATTTAAATAAATATCTTCAGAAATATTTCTCTTTAATTTAAATTGATTTATTCTTCTGTATTTTTTCGGGTTGTTTATATATTTAAAAAACAACCACCGGCCTATACCAACGCAACAATTTATTCACTTTTTTATTTCACATAAAGCATACCTTTAGATACATCAACAATGGTGACTTACGCATCCTTTTCAAAGGATACCGCAAAATAACATATTAGGTAAAGTTTCTCAAATATTAAGTAAAGTTTCTCGATTTTGCCTATTTCATTTACTTGTTCATTTCTTCCTTTTATAAATGTAGCTAACCGATGAAAGACTCTATGGTTTTATGAAAATTGATAAATTTACAACAATAACACACACACACACACACAGATCTATATATAATGAACAACAAGTGTTATTCTATCTATCTCTATTCTTATTCAAGTTAAAAGGTTCAAAGAGAGAAAGATATAATTACAAGCATTTTAGACTAATAACAACCTGACGGATTTAATTCTAAATTGACAGAGATTTATTTTTTAGATGCCTTCGTAAAAAATTACATACTCTGGAATTTCATGATTTTTAGCTATCGTGTTCATAGACAGATAAACAGAGCGAAGGTTAGGCATAATTCCAAAAACATGCTTTTCAGATTTAACGGATATTCCTAAAAATCGAATTATCGATTTTTCGACGTACGATTATATTACTTTCTCTCTGTATAATTCGATTATGAGAAAATGATAAAAGGTGGACATTAAAACTTACACAATTTTAAATTTTTTTTTATAATTCTTTATTTTATTTTATTTTAAATATTTTATTTTTTTATTAATCTTTTATTTTAAATGCTTTCTTAAATTTTAAGGAAAATTGGGAATACTTTAATTTTTAAACTATGGCGAATTATGGCCTTCATCTCATATTCTTAAACTATTTCACACTATAAAGAAACTAGGAAAAGCAAACATCACCCGATACACTCCAAGAAACTTACATCGATTCTTAGATAGAATATCACTCATTTTTTCTTTGTTCAAGTACACGTACCGCGAAAGGGAAAACGAAAACGCTCGTCTATCGGTTCGGACTATTAGCTTCCCAACACACATTTGCTTAATGGAAGTTCCCCCTCTGATTGGTGGCAAACATTCGTGGCCTTCCTCTAACTCAGATCAGTCACGGAAAACACAAGATTGCAGGAAACAACCCAAGACAAATCTTGGAAGCTGCATTACTGAAGGCAAAGATAAGCCGTTTCATGTCACCTAGAGCTGAAGCGTGAGACATAAAATTTCGAAAATAATCTTATTTCAAAACTGACACATTCGTCATGTTAAAAGATTAAAGTATGAAAAATAATATTTAAAAATTTTAATATTTCATTTCCTTTCTTGATATCTTAACATTCTCGCTAGGTATTTACTTTTCTATGATGATTCGTTGGTGGATTACATTGTGTCAGTATTAAACAGTTATGAGAGCATCATTAAGATCGCTTTTATAATCATAATGACTTAAAAGTATAATGGAACCTCCCATATATCGAAATTTCATAAATAGAGAATCTCTATACATCGAACTTTTACAAAAATTTTGGGATTTCAAAAGATAAATGGTTTAAATATGTTGAATAAATTTTTGTATATCTAATGATATTTTATATAAAAAAAATCTATGTATATCTATTGCCGACAAAAAGCGAAGAGTTTTCTTTCTTGAGGAAGAATATAAATTTTAAAAAAATGTTTCACCGATTCATACTGCAGTAGAAAATGTTGGAAAACCCGGATTCAAAAAACACCCGGAGAGGGGAAAAAAAAAAACAACAACAACAACGCCACGTTTTCCGGTAAATCAAATGTTATTCCTAGGTTTTATTTTACAAATAAACATTTTAAACATTTTTATAACTTAGTGATTTTTATTTTAAATAATTTTTTTCTTTACATCTTCAAAATAAGTCAATTAACAGAATTCATTAATTATAAAGAAAGCTTGACGAATGCAATGTTATATATATATATATATATATATATATATATATATATATATATATATATATATATATATATATACCTGTATCATCGAAACTTGTTTATAGCTTATTAGTGTATTAGTGTTAAAATTTGTGCTCTCACTTCAAAAGAAATAAATGGGAGGAGGTAAATACTTTAGTGCACTTAATTGTATTCAATTTCATTTTCTTTTACTGATAGATATTTACCAGGCATCTTTAATACCAACTTAAATCAATAAAATTTTAAATTGTAATATTTCGATCTGTTATTCTGTTTTGTGCTGTTTTTACTATTTTCTGAAAGCCGCGGTGGCCTGGTGGTAAGGTCTCGGCTTCGGAACCGGAGGCTTTCAAGTTCGAGACCCAATTACATAGAAGAATCGTCGTGTAAGCTGGTCTGGTGCACGCCAAACGTCCCCCCGCTGATGTGGTGTGGAGAAGGGGATGCCAGCTCAGGTGTCGTCCTCGTCATCTGACCGCGGTTCAAAATTACGAGGTACGTCTCAAAATAGGAGTATGTTCAAATTAAACTGCTATTTTCTGAAAGTGTACATATACTTTTTTCTATTCATTAGCAACAATATTCATAGTTTTGCATTATTGCAGAAACTTTAATTTGATCATACACAGCACAAATTCTCAGAGTCTCAGAGTGTAATGAATGACGGAAAACAACAGAAAAATCAGTATTAAATACATTAATTGAATTAATTTCCCTCTTATATTGAAAGATTATGCAATTTTTTTTAAACAATTTAAATCCGAATAAAATTAATAAATATTAGTGGTGCAAATATGAATTAGTGAATTGTGTAATGTTAGAAGTGAGCCTGCCTCTTTTCCCCCACTTGAATGAATTATTGCATTCTCAATGTTCTTAATGTTTAAACTATTTCCAAACATTTCAACTAATTATCTTATCAAACAATATATCACAGTTTTGAGGTATAAACTTTTTGAGAAAATTTTTTGGTCTTTTCAAAATAATGTTACCAGTGAAATATTGCACTAAATAATATAAAAAGTATTTTGAAAATTATTGTTTTGAATTTAGAAATTCTAACTGGAAGGGAGTTTTGATTTGAGCTGATAATATGATAATATTCGGGTATTAGCACTAAAGCATTAAGAGATACCGATATATATATATATATATATAT
>JAPMOR010112576.1:1770269-1802539 GCA_026543865.1 Argiope aurantia | reverse complement strand
TTAATCATAAAACAAGGAAACACGTCCAAACGTTAATGAATTTGATGCATGAAAATATGCATATTCAGAGTACAAAACTCTAGCTATTAAGTAAATTCAATAATACACAATATAACGATATTCTTATATGAAAAGTGTTTTGTTAATTATTTTTTTGAATTTATTAATTTTCATTGGAAGGGACTGTAAAACTAGTACTAGTATGCTGGAGTACTAATTAAAACTTTGAGAATTGCTAATATGTATTAATTTCTTATCAAAGAAAACAATAAATGCCTAGTTACAAAAATGCTTAATAAATTCAAAAATTAATAAAATATTGATATTTAAATAACTAGAAATTTTATCAATAAATATGTATTATAACCAAGAACGTTGATAATGCATTTCACATAAAAAAAAACTAATATTTGACAGCGGCAATCTTCGTTTTCAAGAATTTGTTTTTAAGAAGAATAATAGCTGAAAAGGTGTTATATAAATAAAGAGAAGCATAAAGTAATTGATTTATTCCTCAAAAATTAGAAAATTCTTTTATAACGGACTTAGAAACTTGTTAAGATCAAACAATGCCGAATGAAAGTAATAAAATAAATTTCATCATTGTGACCTTTATTAGAATAAAATAACGCCCATTGCAGTCACTAAAACTTTTAAGGTTTCATTAAAGAACATAGAATGGGAAGCTATTGAAGATTCTTAACTTCCTATTGAGCCATCAAAGACTTCTGAAAATCACTTGGATTCTAAATGAAGAAATTTGAACATATTTGTGGCCAATAAATTGAGTTTAAGCCTACATTTTTACATTTTTCCCATTTGAATTAATATTAAGAGCAAACATATATTGCCACTTCATTTTAATTTGCAAGAAAAATTATTTTTCGAAATAAAGTGAATTTAATTTGAGATTTAAAAATTTAAATTAAAATTTTAAATTAAGATTAAAATTTTAATTGATTTAAACAAAATTTCTAGCGTTTCTCAGTGTTACATCCGAAATTACTATAATATATATATTTTTTTTAAATCATCTAAAAATTTAAAAAAGACTATCTTTTCAATTGTATCTATTATTTTGTACCATAATTTATTTTAAACTTTTGATTAAATTTTTATAAATATTTTAAGTTTAATTTCTAACAATATGTATCACAGGAAATAAAGATGAAATTTAGCCTGCACGAGCACATTATGCTTGCATGAAAAAATTATCTTTTCTTATCAATGTGTTGCCATCACTCTGACCTCAATCTAAGTCCAGGAAATTAATTTGGACTGTAAATTAAATCTAGAAAAGTTTAATTTTTAATGCGTGGCTGTAAGAAATAAAATAAATACGAAGCTTTATTTTCTAGAAAAAATAAGTGCAAGAAAAAGGCATTTGTTGTTCTTAAAATATTTGCATTAAATCTAATAATTCTGTGGTATTTAAAGCAAACATTATTTAATGCATGCAGGGTGTCCTGGTTAATCTGGGCTCAACAACTAATTTCTGCACCATTAATAATAGTGATATATATTTAAATAAAAATGGTCTAAATGAAGAAAAATTAATAATATTTTATGTAATTTAAGTAATTTACTTAAATTAATACCTAAAGAATTACAGAATTTAAATTCTTTAAGAAAATTCTCGGTTCTATGAATTGTATTTCATAAAATATTCTTAAAATTCTAATAAAAACTGTTTCACTCTTTTGCGACAAAAAAACTAATTTGCGTTATCAAAATCTGAATATCAATATTTTATAAATCCGCCATGTCATTTTTAAACTTTTTCACCGACCAGTTTGATAAAGTAACCTAATCAGAGTCCGGAGTTTCTTTAAACCTGATGGGCGTAAAACCATTTCCTGATTGTCCTAAAATAATTACAATCTTCATAATTAGGTTAGATTTGATTGCATAAGATTAAAGCATGTTTATTAAATTTGAAATTTGAGTGTCAAAAATATTTTATTGAGTATGGTTAATATTGTTATATGGTTATATTATAATTGTATGTATTATATAAAAGAATGTATAAAATTTCATTTTCGGAATATTTTTAGAAGTATATTTGCTGATTGAAATAAAATAAATAATTATTATTTATGTTCATTGAAATACATTTGGAATTAAAACGGATTACAGAATTGAGTCATGATTGATATAAATGTATGACTCTTCGTTATGAAGTAGTTGTGACTCTTCGTAAATGTATGAAGTTAGTTGAAGTTCAATAATTTATTTTTATAATTTAATCTGAAATTTGAGGACAGATGACTGAAAGGTAGGGAAATGCAGAATACAGTGAACAAAAAGGTGCAAGGCTTCTAAAATAGTATGATTATCGAAATTGGAAGCTTAAAAATATTTTGCTGAATAAGCTATTAAGAGAGCAAGTTACATAAAATATTTAATTATAAATTTAGCTATCATTAATTCAAAAAACTAGCTGGTCGCCAATATAATGTGATGAATATAAATGTGCCATTGCATTTATGTACTGATGTTGGAGCTCTGCAGGCTGAACCGTTTTCCCCTAATACTACCAAACTTTGTACATATACTGTGAGAGTATATATCTTAGAGCGATTTTTCAAAAATTTTAGTTAGAATTTTGACTAATTAAAAGTTAAGATAAATATTGATGTTTTTCCGCGATAATATCAGAAAACATTACAATACAAAAATAAATTTTACATCATCTTAAATTTCAAAGAAGTATTTTTCCAATTAAACAGTCCAGTTATATTAATGTGAGCACCGCCTACTTTTGATATCAACGTTAAATAACCAATTGCAGAAGGCACGTGCTATCAGAAATTTGGTGGATATATAAAGTGTATTGTAGGCATTTGGAAAATATTTTAGTTCTTGCAGTCATGTAGACACGGTACGATTTATCCGACGTCCAAATGGCCATGATCATTGGATTTTGGGCCAAGGGTGGAAGCATTTCCGAAACGGCTAATTTTGTAAACCGTTCGCGGGTCACCGTGCATAAAACTACCAAAATTACTTTGGCACTATCTAAAATCAGCGACGTGGCAAATGTGGTGCACCACGGGCCATAGATTGCAGAGATTCAGGCGAATAGACGTGCAATTGTTGAGCAACTGACCTCCCAGATGAATCAAAGGGCTACCAACAGTGTCTTCACAACGACGGTTCAGCGAACATTGCTGCGTATGGGCCTCCGCAGCAGACGCCTGGTTAATTCAGATATGCTGACTGCTGTTCATCGGCGACGAAGGCTGGAATTTGCACACCAGTACCGCAACTGAACTTCCACTGTGTTGAGACAGGTGACTTTTTCCGATGAATCATGTTTTATGCTCCATCAGACAGATGGACGTTGGCGAATACGGCGTGAAAAGTCAGAATGCAAACACCCTGCAACAATTGCTGGAAAAGTCCAAGCCGGAGAAGGGGACATTATGGTTTGAGGTATGTTTTTGTGGTATTCTCTGGGTTCACTCATCATTGTGGAAGGCACGATGGATCGACACAAGTATGCATCTGTCCTTGCGGACCATGTTCATCCCTACATGTGAATTGTTTTTCTTCAGGATAATGGCATCTACCAGTAGGACAATTCGACGTGTGATAACGCTCGTAGTGCATGTGAATGGCTCGAAGAGTACCAAGATGAGTTTACAGTACTCCCTTGGCCAACAAATTCACCGGACTTAATCCAATTGAAAATCTGTGGGACCACCTAGATCGGATTGTTCGCACCATGGATCCTCACCCGCTTAACCTAGCGCAGCTGACCACGGCATTGGAGTTGGCATGCTAAACATCCCAGTGAACACCTTCAGGAGCCTAATTTACTCTCTTCCTGCACTTCTCGCAGCTGTCCGCTATGCGAAGAGTAGTTATTCTGTATTATTCCAGGTGGTCACATTAATGCGACTGGATTATGTATATCAGTATAAAATATTGATGACCTGTAGGAAGTAATTCAATGATACCAGATAAACTGAGAAGAATAAACAAGATATATGAAGGTTTGGAAATAAAAGATATCTATGAATTTTCTGGAAAAAAGGAAAAATTAATTAAGCGGTTAATTTATTTGATCGCTTCATTACATTGGTCTTCTTAGTAGCCATCTTATTTTTTGTATTTTTTTGCCATCAGCAAATTGGTATTTTTTTTGTCGATATGAATGGGTACCTACTTGTTGATTATAATCAAATGGAATTTTAATATATTATCATTTGCATTTTTAACAATGGAATGTATTATATATTACTCCTGTTGCCCAAAATGTTCAAGATTAAATAAATTTAATCAACAGATATTTCAGTATATTTTCTATACAATTTTCCTAATCCATATTTTTATCTGAATTCGATTTAAAATTACTAAGCCAGTCTTGGAAAGTCAAGCATAAAATTAGAGTTGGTTGTTTGACTAACAAAACGGCAATCTCAAACGTCCTAAGTTTATACATTGGAATTATAATATATACCATCTTTTTGTGCTATAAATGTAACACTTAAATTCTAAAATGATCCTTAATTTCTTCTAAATTCCTTACCGAATTCCATCAAAATAAATAATTTTAAATGTTTGGAAAGAACGGATATCTTTCTATGCAAAATCTGTTTAGTACAAAGTTTCAAAACATATAAAGAAAGTTAAATCTATTCGATAAAAATTCAAGTGCTTTGAGAAAATTAAACGAAAGAAATCGAATGTCTGGTACTAATTAACAAAAGCGAATCCTTCGTTTAGATATATTTCTCTTACATTTATATAAATTTGATTTTGAGACAGAAGAAAAATAATTCCAAAAAAACTCAAAGTGACTGGGGAAAATAAAATAAAGCATATTGTGTTATTTATTCGACTTTGTATGAAGATTCTCTCACCCGATTCCGATTCGAAAAATCTAATATCCAAAAAGTAATTCTACCTGAAACAGGGAACACTTAGAATAGACAGACACTTTTAATGTCAGATGATGTTAAACAGATCACTATTCATATGTGAGCAAATACAAAGAACATTTCCGATAATGTTTAATATTATTAAAAGGAACAGAATTTGAGTATAAGGTTTCTGGTTTTAAATTAAATATTTGATAAATAATTGTTACAGGAGGGCGGTTTTTGAAATTATTGATTTTCTTTCCTTTGCTATTCCTTTTCAATAAAAACTGTATGAATGAAATTCAAACAGTTTTGTTTATATTTGGTTTCGGTTGAATTATTTATTTACATATCAAAGGATAAAAAAGTAAAATTATGACGAAAAGGGAGGAGTTAGGGGAATGTTGGATTTGAGTTCATGAATAATTTATAATTTTATTCATGACTGTTATGCAAATACTTTCGCTTAAAATTTATTACACTACTTTTGCATTTAGAACATATGGTAATAGTTAATATTATTTTTCTTTAAAATTTGTTGCTTTATATTTTATTAAATTTTTTTTATTGTCTGTAAATTACAGGGTGTCACCAAAGAGTGGAATAACGTTTTTTCAGTAAACTTCCAATTACAAAGCTTCATGAAAAGAAAAATATTTTTTTATGTTTTAATAATTTTTTGATTATTATTTTTTATCAAATGACATTTCAATAACTTTAGTCTGTTATTATTAGTCTTTGATTGCAATGAAAATAATAATTGAATTATTAATAAAATGTAATCATTTATATATTTTAAAATAATTTCTTGGAGAAATTATGCTTTGCTGATATCTACTAGTACCATGTTAACTCACTTTTGTTGGTATAAACATTTAGATTTTATATTTCATATTTTTTTTAATGATGCAATCATTTTTCTTTATTGAATTTACACACACACACGCCGGCGTCCTGGCATAGGGGTAGCACGTCTTCCCCGTGATCTGGGCGTCCCGGTTCGGGCATGGTTGTCCTTCATTTGTTCTATCTGGGAGATGAGTGAATGTGCCCCCCTTTAAAAAGGGGCTGTGCAAGCGAATGTGATGCGTGAGTAGCAAAATCGTACTCTTGGCCCTAGTTGGCGCTACTAAAATAAGAGACGTTCCCTTTCGGCTTAAAATCGTTGATTTCAAATCAGCGGGCTTGCCTATGGCAAGTGCCATTGGAAACAACAACAACAACACACACACACACACTCTCTCACACACTATAAAGCATAAATATTTTTAATGTCTCATATCACGCTTATTATAAAATAATAATAAAATTTTGTGTTAATTTTCTAATAGCTGTTCGTTTACTATGGCTGAATGATCAATTTTAATTAAATTATTAATTTTAACAATATTATTTCAGTAGAAAAACGTGATAGTAAAGAGTAACATCTGAGTTATCAAGTATTTCCATTTAAATAAATATCTTCAGAAATATTTCTGTTGAATTTAAATTGTTTTATTCTTCTGTATTTTTTCAGGTTATTTATATATTTAAAAAAACAACTGAAGTACTAGTTCTCCGGCCTATGCCAGTGCAACAATTTATTCACTTTTTTTATTTCAGATAAAGCATGCCTTTAGATACATCAAAAATGGAGACTTGTGCATCCGTTTAAAAGGATACCACAAAATAACATTTTAGGTAAAGTTTCTCAAGTTTTTAATAAACAGACCGATTTTGCCAATTTTATTTACCTGTTTATTTCTTCCTTTTATAATTGTAGCTAATCCTGGAAAGGCTCTATGGTTTTATGCAAATTGATAAATTTACAACAATATTTTTTTTATGATAAACGCAGCTCAACAATATGACTTTGCGAAATAAATCCTATTAATATGACGAGCGAGCTGCTCATCATTGAGGGCGATTGTTACTTTCGATTCATAAAATAAGCAAAATGGACTAATTTTTAAGAAAACATTTCTCAAATAAATAAATAAGAAAATAAAACTACATTCCATGTAGGCATTAGTGAGCATGATTTTTTTAAACATATTTCAACATCTGTTATCATAATATAACAAAATATACATAATTATTTTTGAATATAAAATGAAGGAATCTTATCTCAACAAATGAATGGAAATGAAATCTTATATATAAAACAAACGAATTAAACAGGATGAAAAGAATGTGAAATCAAACATTTAATTGACTGCAGCATATCCCTCTTCAACGTTTGCTTAATATATAACATAGAATAACATTCAGTTAAAGAATTTTCTTAATAAAAATTACCATGTATTCAGCCCTGTTTGGTATCAGATCATTCTTGTTGTAATAATTCATTAAATATTTATCTCTGCATCAAGTGTGTTATAAATCATTTCACATAAAAGACATTTTCATGAATCAGGATAATGTCGAGGTAGTTTTCGCATCGCTTTCAGTAGAAAAGCTTTGTTTCCTCTTGTCCAGATACGAGCACACTCAGCTGTTTGTCAAAAGGCAGAATATGTTATGTTACGCTATTCTTCCATGATCTCATAAATAACAGGTGTTTCAACATAATTAACATATAATGCATATTTCTCTACCAGAGAGTCTAGACGGAAGGTCTGTACAATGCCCCGATAAATAAATAATTTCACTCATTTTTCTTCTACATACACTTTGAATTTGAAAATAAATGCATTTTTATCGAAAAAATATAAAAAAATTAAAAATGCTATATCATTAAACGTTTAAAGGATGAAAATTTGCAAGAATTTAGAATAAAACTAATTTATAAGTCAGCTATAATTATACATTTTTTTAACAACACGATAGTAACTATTAAGTGTCATTTTAATAGAAATATATACAAAGTACTTAAAATTTTTTTCAGAATTTTTCTCCAAAACAAATTGCACTAGGTTAATTGATTTGTAAGTTACTACCATTAGCACAAAATATCCAACACTATTATTACTATATTTACAGGATGTTGGCCGGCATTAAAAAGAATCATAGTGGAAATTTCATACAATCTCTTGTGCTAATAGGGACGAAATATATGTAACGCTTTTTATAAAGCACTTTAGACGTATTTTTTAAAATTAAAATCTGGCGAAATTAATTAACTTAAAATCTTGAATACCAGTTTTCCTTTAAGAATTTTAAAGAATTTCAGTGTGCACTATTTAGTGATTTGATTTATGATGCTTTGAACTTCTCTAAAGAGGGTGCTTACGTATTTTTAAAATGATTTAGGGGCCGTGTAAATAATGCTCATTCTCATAGAGTTTTATCTGGGTTATGTTTGCCTCGTGATTCTTATGGTAGAAGGACTTTTTGTAGTTTCCAGACGTATTGATTTCCATTCCTCTACTTCTATTTTTCAGAGCTCCTCTATTGTGTAGTGTTTGCTCTAAGGTAGAACTCTTTTTATCAAAGACACAATAGTACCATAAATGAAGAGCCAAGAGACTTGACAGAAATATGATGAAAAGATATACAGGATGATTATAAAAAAAAACTATACCGATATAAGAGACCATAGCTATCATATCATTGCTAATAATGGAATACAATTTTGTTTCAAGGTATTTTGAGGTATGTGCTTAAGAATCATATGAAAAACAACAGTTAATCTCAAAGAGTCTAACTTACAGTGACAAAATTTCACAATTTTCAAATGGCAACACCAACATTTTTTTGGAGTGTATTCTCCATAGCAAAAAATAAAACGAAACAATAGATAGCTTTGGAAAAGTAACTGTAGCATGAAAACCATCAGCACTTGACAGAGTAAGAAAAAAAAAAAGAGAAAATAACCAAATAACAGCAAAGAAATAACAGAAAATAATATTTTATTATGTATTAGGAAATTTTTACATGATCTACTTCAACCACGATGACACTCTGAATGCGGCAGATGGTACCTAGAACAAAAGTGTGTGCCCTGGTGAAAGGCATCTGTTGAACTTCACGTCTCTTTTAAGCACACCACAGTTGTTTTGTCTTTTCTTCTTAGTCTGTCTATCGCTGGTAATTTTCGTGCTATAATACTATTTTTTTTTCTTTGGAGAACACATTACAATAGAAGAAGTTGGTGCTCCATTTGAAAATTTTGACTGTTTGTCTAACTGTAACTGTTAGAGATTAACAGTTGTTTCTTATACAATTCTTGAGCGCATAGCATAGAATATCTCGAATCAAAATCATATTCCTTTCCTGTGAATGATATGGAAGTTATGGTCTCGTATATCGGGATAGATTTTTTTTATAATAACCTTGTTTATGCAATACCTGAATCAGCCTTCATTTTTTTTTCTAAGAATGTGATGGCAGTTTTTGAAATATGGCTTGTAGCTTTCTTCGTCCTGGTGAAACTTTACTCTCTGAAAGTCAATTGGATAATGAAGTGATATTTCTTCTATAATAAGTGATCTTAAAACTTTCTTTTTATTGTACATTTACATTTTTTTCCCTATTCTTCTTACATTTAATTTAAATAGATGGAGAACCCAGCGATAATCATAAATCATTTACTGTAACTTCTAATCATTTCACTTTAAAAGTATTTGTAATAGTATGTATCTTTTTCGGGTATTTGTTTGCACTCTTCTTTTGCCGCAGAAGTAAGACTTGACATTTTTTTAAACTTGCCAATTAATAATGTTGCTTATTTTACACATAGAAATTTTATTATCATGCATTTTACAACGCTTTTGAACTATGGAATATGAGTATTTCTTTTGAAAAAAAGCAAACATAAAATATCCTTCATCCACAGCTTGTTTACATTCGAGACTTTTGAATGATGAATGAATTTAAAAGTATCAGACGATATTTCTTAGTTCAAATAATAACCACATTAATAGAAACCTTAATTCCAAAACATTTGCTTTTAAAATTTTCTTTATCAAAATCGCCTGAAAAATGCGTAAATACTTTCTGTATTTATAACAAAAGTAATTACATGTTTTTGTGTGAACTATTCTGTAGTACTACTCTGTGCTCTATAGAGAAGATACATCTAAAATTACCAATTGTGTCATAAATATATTTTAGAAGTTAAGAATGTGCATTTTTGATAATTTTGAGATATTTATAAATTTTATAGAAAGCATTTTAGTACTGTCATTGTCTCAAATGTTTCTTTTAAATTCATTCTGGAAGCCGTAATCCTCATCCTGGTAAAAAACAAAAACACAAAAAAATATGTTAGTTTTATAAACATTAGTAATGCCATTAAGTTCTGAATTATTTTAAATGTCGACAGAACTGTCAGCTAGATCATATTAGGTAGCAGGCATCCTCTTTAGAAAATAATGTCAAAGTTTATAAATAGTTATTTGTTTTTTACCTTCAGATAAATAACAGCCTTTTGAAAATACTTATCCTTGAAGATATTTATCCTTTATTGTTTTTAATTTATGCTTCCTGTGTTTATAAATCATCGTTCCCGTTGTCTTTCAAAGGACACGAATGCAAGTTGACATCCCGTTTGATCGACTGTAGTAAGGTTTCTTCCTGTTTGAACTATGCGATTTTTTTCTTTCCTGTGGGTTCATAATTTGAATACAAAATCAAGTGAGATTAGCATTCTTTATAGGCTTAAAACCTTTTTTCTTGGTTTTTTTCAAAATTAAATAAGTTGAAGTTTTTAATAATTATATTAGAGATTAACACAATTTGAGATTTGACGCGTAAAAATAGATTTACAAGCTTTCGAAAAATAATAAATAAATAAAATAAAATTAAATCTACGATCGCAAATTTCAAGTTATCATGTGAGAACATTATCATTTTTTAAGTCATTATTTGTCTTAATTAATTTAAATAATTAACCAGTTTAAACCGGTTTGAAACAATTACGAGACTTCTCTATCGGTCTGTATCCCCCCTCTCTCACTATATTATATATGTAATAATTTCGTGATACGGTGTTTGTGTTCGTACTCCCCCGAAACGGCTCGAGCGATTTTTATGAAATTTTTTATGTGCATTTGGTAGGTATGAGAATAGGTAGTAAAATATATTTCATAACGCTAGGTAATTAGGGTTTCCTTATTCTGTCATTCCACGTTCAACATAGCTTATGAGATCAACGCTTGCTTGAAATCATTGCCACTGTGGCGTAATGTTGAAAAAAGTCCAGCTACAAATGAACACGCCCGTACAAATGCTACAAGATCCATCTGCTGACACATTCTCGAACCAATTGTCAGATATAGACGATGGAAAAGTTGCTGTCTTTGAAAATACTGGGTCCATAAACTTGCTCACTCATTTCTGCACTATCGTTGATTCGCAAAATGCTCTCATTGACCGCGTATTTGCCGATGTACGCACACAATACTTGAATCATGTGTGGCTGGCGGAAAGAGCCATTTTGGCAGCAAAAAATATGGACGTCGACGATTTAAACTTCAAGATACAGCAGTAGTTGCCAGGTGACTTGGTATCATAAATTTGTGATGCTAACGTAGCTGTAAATTATCCAACAGAGTTTTTGAATTCACTGGATTTTCCAGGCATGTCACCACACCTTCTACGACTGAAAGTTGGATCTCCGGTTATTTTACTTCGGAATTTGAACCCACAACGGCTGTGCAATGCCACGCGATTGGTCATTGATGAAAAACGTTAGCGAAGCCATCTTTTTTTAATGGCAAATTCCGAGCCAAAAATGTTTTACTGCCACGAATTCCAATGATTCTCACAGACATGCCAATTGAATTCAAATGCGTTCAATTTCCTATTAGATTAGCAATCGCAATGACAATCAATAAGTCGCAAACCAAAGACCAAAGTTTGCGGCTTAGATTTCGGCACACTATGTTTTTCACACGGACAATTATAAATGGCATGTTCTCGCATAGGCAAACCATCCAGTTGATTTGTGTTGGCTAGAGACGGGCTGACAAAAAATATCGTACCGTCAATTGCGCCTCGAAATGAATATTGATTTTCTTTATTTCATTTTTATACTTTCGGATAAAAAATATATTACTTTTTTCACTATACGTTTAACTTTTAAGAGATCAAACAATGTATATGTTGGTTACGTTGATGAAATACATTGTATTGAGAAAATCAATGATTGGTGTTTTTCTGTTTTTATCGGCGATCATCGTCTAGAGCACTCCATTCCTCTTTCTGTCATAGATCCCATCCCCACACACTTAGAATACATTCGTTATTCTTTAATAAACAACCAAAATATTCACTAGAAATAATTTATATGGCAGAACATGGTTTGCCAGGTCAGCTAGCATTATATATTATATATATATATACACTGGTGTGCAAAACTTAAGCGACAGGTATGTTTTTTGCCATAACTTCACGAGAAATCATCTGAGAGACATGAAATTCAGAAATGAGATACAGCATTTTGTTCTGAAAGAATGACGAAAGCATAGTTGCGCAGAAATGAATACATTGCATACAGTATGGGATCAAAAAAAAAAGGCTTTATTGAACTCATAGTATCGTTACACATGATTGTCTTTCCAAGAGGAAGAACAGAAAGCAGATGTTCCTTAGTATGGGATATGCCCTCCCCTTACTGCAATGCCCTCCCCTTACTTCGCACAGTCTCCCCACATTCAGCACCAGATTGTCCAACAGTTCTTGAGGCAAGAGTGCCCATTCCTCAATCAGCATCTGTTTAAGTTGTCGGGTGTTCCCAGGAGGATGTAATCGTGCCGCAAGGCGTCTCCTCAAAGCATCCCACACATGTTCTATCGGATTTAAATCAGGGGAGCACGCCGGCCAATCCATTCGAGTGATATCTGCACTTTCCAGGAGCTCCTCAACAGCATGAGTCCTGTGTGGCCGTGCATTGTCATCCATAAAAACGAAGTCTGATCCAATGGCACCTCGGAACAGACGCACATGTGGAAGGATCACCTCCTGACAATAGCGATCTCCAGTTACAGAACCTCTGTCGAAAACGTGGAGCTCAGTCCACCCGTTCATCATAATGCCTCCTTAGACGACAACTCCGGGACCACCGAAACGGTCTCTTCCCGTGATGTTACTGGGATGAAACCGTGTCCCGACCTCTGTCCAAATCAACTGGCGTTGGGAATCGCTTGTGGCACTAAAACGACTCTCATCTGTAAAGAGGACACGACTCCATTGATGAGATGTCCAGTTTTTGTGCTCCCTGCACCACTCTAAACGGTGCCGCCGGTGGGAAACTGTCAAAGGGATGCAGCGTTCAAGACGGTGGGCGAATAGGCCACCTTTGTAAAGGCGTCTGGACACGGTAAAACACGACACTTGTCGCCCCGTTGCTGCACACAGTTGCTGAGCAATGGCGCTTGCTGACTGGTTTCGGGTTCTTTTCGCCTGCAGGACGATATGTCGGTCATCCATCCACTGCAGTTGTTTTCCTGGGGCGGCCACCACCAACCTTTCTCACAGCTGTACCTGTGGTTTGGAAGGCTTTCCAAGCGCGCGAAACGACACTTTTGTTGATTCCGAACTCTTCAGCTACACTGGTCACCTCCAGCTTTTCGATCATTCTTCCACGTGTGAAACCGTCCAGGTGATTTCTGCTAGCCATATTTAACGAATTAACTCACGTGCACTTGCAGCGAATGTCTTTAATTGTGTCTCCGTCCTTCCTTTTATTGTAGTGTTGAGCTGTGCGCGCCTTCCGCACGTGTTTTGCGTACGCTCACGTCGCCTGTGACGTTTTGTTCTTGATATTTGCATACTCATGACCTTTTTCTTGAATTACGTGTTCATTGTACTGATCGCAAGAACTCCTTTTCTGCAATTTCATGGCTATCTGCTTAAAATTTGCATTGTTGCTTAAGTTTTGCACACCAGTGTATATATAATGATAATTTTTTTAAACTTTAATTTTCTATTTTTCTAGCTGGAAAACAAAGTTTTGGAGCTCGACCGAGTTTGAGATGAAATAACAGCTCTGATGTCATAATTTTACTTCAACCTTTTAAAAATGCATCTGCTGTCAAAGAAGTATACGTAATAATAGAGCAATACTTGTAAAAAGCAAGTCAACCTTTTAAAAACGCATCTGCTTTCAAAGAAGCATACATAATAATAATGCAATACTGGTAAAAGCAGGTAAAAATATATGCGTTTAAAAGATGATGATGAAAATTGTCATTTATGCTTTATTCATTGCCTACGCGATTTCGAGCTTCAAAACCCCCCTAACCAAAACAGCATCCTGTTCTCACATGATAAGAAAAAAAAATTCCATGTATATCTTAGAGAGGATATTTGGTGAGGACATTTTTATATATTCCCTGACACTTTTAGTTGTTCCACATATATCTTTATGAAAAGATTTATGCCTTGAAATATTGATGTAAATGAGATAAAAGAGATGAATTGTCTTTTTAGAATTTTATTTTAAATACTATATATTTATCTTTCAAATATTTCTTCATTAAAAAAATCCGTGAAAGTTGTTAGAAATTGAAAATTTAATTTTTTAAAAATCTCTTTAGATGAAATTTAAAAATTTAACTCATTTTGTTCTTTTATATAAATATATCTTTTTAATATTACTTTAGTTATTCAAAACCTAAACCAAAATGCCAAGTCTTTCTTGAAAGCACTTTGCATTATGTTCCACCAATGAATTTTGATTTATCATTGCCACATATCTTCTAAAATTGGCAATACACTCTTAATTTGAGGTATTGAGAAAACCCACACGGGATAAAATCCGATGGAGGTGGGGCCCATTCAATCTCCCCTAGCTGTGAATTAGAATAATTTGGAAACATTTGTCAAAGAATTCAGAATGAATATTGGGAGATATTGCTCAATGATTTCACCTTGCTTGAATCATTGAACTTCCAAATTATGATTGTTGACTGACTCAAGAATTTGTGGATGAAGAAAATCTATCTTCAAGTAATTCACAATAATGATCTGGTATAGCAGTTACTTTTTGTGTTTGGAAAGATGCCGTCTTAACTCGTTAAAGCCGTGCTACCCATATTCGGGTGACAGCAAAAGGTCTCATTCACTGTAGAATTTGATGAGAATAGAATACACATTTCTTTAGTTTTCATTTCCTTGTTTTAACACATTGATCAATGCGTGAATCACACGTGATTCATTGTGATTAGCATTGTGAATCACATTTAGGTACTTTTACGTTAGTCGGGAGCAAGCAAACTGTCACCAATAATGTAGAATTTCGCCAAATTTCTTTCGCCACATTCGGTTTGGTTCACAATTGGCGACATTTGCGCCCGGCTAACGGAAAGGTACCCATATTTACTATCTAATTAGACATTCTCTTCTCTACTACAGTTAAAAATATTAAATAGCGAACCGAATCACAGGTTACATTATGGCAACGATCATGTTAAAGAAAAGACTTGACGACAGCACTCCTCTGATGTTCATAGGGTAAATCACTGCTGATCATAGACAATATCTGAAACACCCCTCCCCCAAGTGGGGTGATCGAAATCAGATTAAATATAATGAATAAAAGTGGGGTTTGAAAATGTTATGATCTCAAGCATCTAAGGTGACCACGCCCTCTGCCCTATTATCGAATCATGGTATAGATCGAGAAACACCCTCTATGCTGGATTTATACGCATCAATAATTAATGATCTATTTATCAATTTTATTTTCCTATTTATATTTATATTTAAAAAGAAATATTTTTCAGTCTAAAGAAAGGACATGAGTGAGAAAAAACCTACTGCATATAACTAGAACTCTCCCCTGCCTTTGGAAATGGATTTGCCATTCTCTTTGGCGCGCATGTGTTTAGCGAAGGGAGAGGAGATAAAAACAAGTCTGCTGAATTGTTTTAGTTAGTAATATTGGGTAAGCGAGTGAAGAGTTTTCGTTATTAATGCCTTGTAAAAATTTTAATGAATGGTTTTTTGAGCAGCTTGAACAACCTATTTATTTCTGCATCCTGGAAATTCTAATGTGGTTAAGTAGATATAAGTTTTCACCACAAACCTTATACCTAAAAGGCTTTTCAATGGGCTACTAAAAATCTACATATTTCAATAACAAAATTTCATACAAAAAATTAATTTTTTTTTTCATATTTGATTTAAATCTTGTTGATAAACGAAACAAAACGAATATAGACAAAACTTAATTCTTAATTCATACTTTCGCTTTCAAAATGACCTTCATTGAATTTGATTTGTTTCAAGATTGTGCGGATGAAATTTTATAATATATTTTTCACATTTCCTAATGTATAAGAGGATTAAAATTTGACACACTTGCGTATTCTCGATGAAATATTCAATTTTCATATTTTGTCACTGATTGGAATGAATTTGAGTAATGAATTTGAGAAACAGTAAGCAGATCAAAAGATTAAATCCACACAATGCTTTAAGAATTATCAAAAGATTGATCCTTTCCGTTTTGCAATTTTAAGATGACACATATAATCAGGAAATTTATTTCTAGATTTTAGGGCTGATATCCAAGTAATTTGAAAGATATTTGAAATTTTCTGGATGCTATCAATCTCGACATTTGATTAGTTGACGAGTTGAGTATGGTTAGTTTCGTTTTCATTTTGAACCCTTTTTTATTCTTAAAGTTAATTAAATTAAATTTAATTAATCAAAATCAATTCTTAAGATTAAACTAGTTATTAAAATTTATTAAAGTTAATTGGGATATTCATCAATAAATCAACTTCTTAGATGATATGATCAATAATTTCACATTTGACTAATCAAATCTCTTTTTTATAAATCTTCTACTTTCTTTTTGGCATCGCTTTACTATTAAACTAATATTCATGAAATTGCCCTTTTAAGATTGATATTAGTTTTTTAAACTAAGTTTTTTTAGAATATTTCCATTAAACTATATCATTGCGAGTACTGAAAACTTAAGGAATTTGTTTATAAATATATTATTCAGATCTAGTTGCACAATCCATTTATAAACAAATATCAATTTTTTGAGTATAATGTTTAGTATATATATCACAGCAATATATATATATTTATATCTTTAATATATATTTTTATATATTTTAGAGTATTATGTTGGAGCTTTAAAAAATGCTAGAAACAATTCAGGATGTAAATCTCCTTGCAGTTAATTCTTCAAATCAGTGATTATAGGATAGCTTATTTTCAGAATGAAATCAAGTCAATGCAGTACATTGTCACACACACACACACGCACGCACGCACGCACGCACGCACACACACACACACACACACACTACTTAAATTGCGCTTAATTTAATACTTAATTTAAAATTGAGAAGAAATTACGATGTGTTTAATTTTAATTTACACTTATATCATCATTAATTTGTGTTAGTTCTTTATGTTCAAAACTTTTATGAAAATATTAAGTTTTGGTTAACTGATAATCTGTCGTCGTCATTTTAGCCAAATTATACAAAAACATTGTATTTTGGATAAGTAAAATATAAAACTAATCATATAGAATTAAAGTAGTATTCTAGCCCATTTTGTAACTTTAGAAATAGCATATTAAAAATTACAACCCATCAAGCATTATTATTTTTTGTTTCATGCTTGTACAAATTTTAAACGTATTTTTCTCAGACTTAATTTTTGTTTTACATAAGTTGTTTCTTTACCCTAAGATTTTATTTCTGATCAGGGTCGAGTCTTGAAAATTTTTATTGGGAGTTTTAAATATCTATACTGTACAAAATGAATTTAACTCTAAAAGTTCAAAATTATTTTTTAAAAAAAATGTTAAATTTAATGTTGCAGAATTTTTTATAATTTTTTTTGTAGATTTACTTAAAAAAATGATCATAAAAATTCATTAAAGAGTCATTATTTTTAATATTCTATATTACATATTGTATGCAATATTCTAAAAAATATAAATCACTTGGGGTAGCTAAAATTATTAGAGAAATAAATATTTTATATAAGTTAAAAAAACTTCAGAAATTGAAATTTTTGCAAATTTTAAAATAATAGCACTTGCTAAACGGCCTTTTATATGAGAATAATTTAATGATACAACATGAAAAAAGTTATTTTTAATATAATTCTATCCAAATAAACGTTTTGAAAAAGGTTGCTGTGTTCCTTTAAAAAGAAGAAATGATTTAAATCAGAGAATTTCTGCTCTTTTGTCCAGTAATAATGGTATTTTAAGAATATTTTAAATCTAATTTATTATTAGAATTGTCATAATATAAAATATTTTATATGAGTTATGTAACTTACTTTCTTTTCATGTACCGAGGTGTGTTTGGGGCACTGCAGTCTTCGCTGTCTATAGTACCACTTCGGTCTCTGTGGTTGTGGGTTTTAGGCAAAGTCATGACGAGATAAGGCCCCATAGGAAAATCTGACTTCACACCATTTGGAACTTGAGAGTAGTAGTTAAAGCCATTTACTGTTGAAATTTCCATTTTCCCAGATGGCATCTGAAAAGAATTTTTTTTACGCATAACATAAATGTAACATGAAAATGAAAAGTGAATCATATATCGATGACAAATTAAAATTCCACATTTTATTTTATTTGTATCAGTATTGTATTAAATTTTGTATTAAATTGTATTATTTGTATCAGTATTGTATTATTTGTATTGCATTAAATTTTGAGGAGCCAATGCACCTCAAACTTGCGCATAAAAAGATTGAAATCAACTTTGAAATTCAGATATTTATTTTTTCACCTAAGGTATTTACTGTTGAAATCAAAGTCATTTGCTAATGTAATTTTTATTTTAATAGATGGTAGCTGAAAAAAGGAATTTTGCACAAAATATAAAATACAGATGAAAAAAATGTACCATAGGTTACGATTATGTTTTATTAAATAATAGCAAATTAAAAGTCCAAATTTTCTTTTCATTCTGAAAAGTTAAGATTTGGTAGCTAATTCTAGAAAATTCATTTGAAACAAACATATAAAAATTGATAAAATAGATTTGGAAATTCAGTAGTTAAGTAGTTTCAGTAGTAAATAAAAAATATTTGTCGTTGAAATTTCCTTTTTTTATAAAGTTGCTTCAAATGAGTAACTTTAAACAAATCATAAAAGAAGCATCGATTTTAAGAATGACCCCTAGATCGCTATGCTGTTTGATTAGGTAATAACAAACTTATTTATAATTCTAGGGAAACTGATATTTCATAAAACATATATTTTAGGAAGTAAGAATAGTTTCCCCAAAACTTTCTTGTATATTTTCTAACAAAAGAGTTATCACTAATCCACTGCAAAGAATTATAGACCTTGGGTAAAGCAAAAAATACCTTGCATGGCATTGGCGTAGAATATTAAAAAAAAATATGAACCTTAGGCGTGAATTTAGCATTTTTGCTGAATCTATCATGTGATCCTTGGAAAGCTTCTTGGTGCTTAATCTCTGTCATGCGATATAATATATTCGAAAATCGAATTTGTGTTTTAGATGCCTTTTCCCGATCCGACTGAAATTAGGATTCGACATATAACTGTAATTGCAGTCAAAAATCAGATACCAAATTTTATATATATAATTGCGTTTACATTCATCTGAAAATACAGACAGACAGACTATTAATCTTTTATTGGATCTGGCTCAAAAAGAAATCTGATAGGTGTATACATGGATTTTATTCAGCTACGGTCTTCACGTTTTTGTAATTATCGAATTATCGTATATTCGAATATCTGGACAAATATACTTTCTCAGAGTGTATTTTGAACAAAATTGGTACAAGGACCTTATACCAAATTCCATCCATCTAGTTCAAAAGGATTTTGGGATATAATTGTCACTGATAAACAGATGACAGATGTTTTCCAAAAATATATTTTTTGAACTCAGAGTGGACTAAAACGTGGTGATGCATGCATCAAAATCTCGTGTTCGAATTTTTTGACGGCTATAATATTTTCTATATACATCACATACAAAAAAGTAAAAAAGCCATGAAGCCAAATCATTGAACTAATCCTATTGAAGATATTTTATTTTCCAGATTCTGGCTGTGAATAGCTGGATATAAGGTGTAAAATGAAATCATGAAAATGATTGGTGTTGGAAGTATGAAAAAGGATCAAATAAAACTTCATTTTTGCATCACTACAAATGAAGCGCAACTTTTCTATCAATATTGTTGAGCAATTTATCACACTTACCTTGGCGGGGTAATCCATTTTCCAAAACGGACATCTTCTACTGAGCCAGATATAAAAAAGAATCAACATGGCTGCAGCGGAAAAGAGAACAGATGCAGCCACATAAAAGAAGACAGAATTCCTCGTAGCATAGAGTGCCCCGCACAAGATGAGTGCCACGAAGATGGAACACAATATCACGATGGTTATCAGAAGTACCCTGCGTATGAGAGCGCTGCTCCGCACTTCCTTGCTGCAGAAGTAAGGAGAGCGGCGCGATATCTCTGTTGACAGTTTCTTATCCATTATAATGGTGACTTAAGTGTCTTTTTGTCTTCTTGCAGCATCCTGGAGACAGTTTGAATACTTAGCAACTTCTAGATGAAATCGTTTTGTCCCCATTTTGCTGCTGCTAATTTAGTTAACCTATAAATAGAAAAATATAGAGTCAATATGATACCTTAGTTTTAAAATTATATGGACACTTTAAAAATTTATACTTAAGACACTGAGAGTAAATTCTAATTTCCAATGAATGAAATGAGTTGTTTGTTTTTGCTTACTGAACTCTGAAAGTATTACTCATCTCCATTTTTTTAAGAATTTGACATTGAAATTCACTGCTGAGATTTTAATTTCTATAAAATGAAAGGTCTTTTGTCTATTGAAATCTCATTATATCATCGATTTCTATGTCTTAAGAATCTGACAGAGAAATTCACTGGATGCAAATTTTAAGTTCTAATGAATAAAAAGAATTACTTTTTGCTTAAAGAAGTATCAGTCTGAAGAAAATATTCTCCGACAAGATTTTCTATTTCATTTTTAACTTCAATATGAAAATCTAATAAATTATTTTAAAATCAAAAATTTTAAGAAATCTTTTTAGCAGAGAAAAATAACTACTTTTAGAATATAAATTCAAAAATTATATATATATATATATATATATATATATATATTCTTTTAATAATATATATATATATATATATATATATATATATATAAATCTTGTTAAATGGATTAAAAGAATTGACTGAAGCTCTGGATTCGATTAGAATTTCCTTTTTTAAAAAAGTGAAACATGAGGAAGAAAAGTAACCAAAATAATCTGAATTTCTAATATACGTGGAAAACTACCTTTAACGAACAATTAATTTGTCAGTACACTTAGTTGCTTTTACCACATTTAAACCCCTTTAATTTTTTAACTACTATCTACAAATTACTTTTAAACTTCAAATTGGGGAATCATTAAGTGATGATGTTTTAGTAGCCTAACACTTATTTTATTTACTGAGTACATTTATACCTCTTTAAGGGTAAAAAAAATCCCTTTTCATGAAAAATATAGTTATTTTAACGAACATTGCGCTTAGTCTTATGTGATGTTGTAACTTTTCTTTCTCATGCAATATTAGGAGGTTATACTTAAAGTGATCCCACTCAGATCTACATGGAATTTGCTCTGGTTGGAACTTGTTTTATACGTCATATAAGTGATGAGAGAAAGAATACTACAAAAAATAATAGCTCAAATTTTGACCACTAGATGAAATTTTTCATGCAAAGTATAAGTCATTATGAAAAATTAGAAGCATTCAAAAATGCCAATAATTAGTGCCTTAAAATCATTCTTTACTATATCTTTAAGGAAGAAAGATCGTGCTTTACTGAACACTTTTTTTTATATCAGAACTGCAGAAAAGGTTTAGGTACACTAATATCAACATTTGAAAGATCTGCAGAAAGGGTCTATCTAAAAAAAGGGGATTGTAAAAGATAACTACTAAATGTGAAGAGACTGCGGAGTTGAATGTGCTGTTAAGAAGATGAAGGAAATTGACTGTAACAGGAAGTGTTATTAATGTAGTTGAAAGAGTGTCTGGCACCCAATATACTTCTATAAATGCTCTAGCGGTATCAGGTGATTTGTCTCATCCTTAGTTTAAGGTAAGAAAAGTCTGCAATCTGTTTTGAAGTGGTATTCATATTAGAATCACAATGTTCAAATACTGCACCTTCAAGACCCGGGACAACGCATTGATTTTTTTACAAGTCTCTGGCCAGAATAGAGTTGACAGTGCTACAAACACCGATAGTCTATCGGTGGTTGTAAAGTGCATGGATCATTTTGTGGTAAAAGGAAGCAGTGAAAACTCAGAACTATTATATAAGAGATATTTCGCATTTTAGCTTGCGCATGATCGGCTTTTGGATGCTGCTTACAATATTGTATGGCATGGTTTTACTTCTGATTTCAGTCTTGGCCCCTTTTTCATTGTGAAGTACACTTTTCAAAGACCTAATTGCAATTATATTACAAGCTGACCACATTTGAACTTCTGTGGCAGCAAGTCATTCCTGTCTTGCAAAAGCGTGAATGTTTAAGGCCTACTTTTTTCATGGTAGATAGTGTAGAATCAATGTTGTCCAACAAGTGGAGAACTTGCTTCGGGAAGATCAGACAATTTCGAGACATAGTCTGACTATCTGGTCTCCTCGTTCTTCAAGCTTGAAACCCTGCGATTTCTGGTTGTGGGAAGTCCAGAAATATCATGTCAATGGAGAAAGCATACGGATTCAAAGCTTGAACTGAAAGCAAAATTAACACATCAAGTTGCTGCAATTCTTTAAGAGACACATCGCTCTTTTGAACACGCTATGACGCTATACTTTAAACGCATGATTGAAATTGAAAAAAAATGCATTTGAAACAAGTGATGTGTTAAATAATGTTCCGTGTTCCAAATTTGTATTTTTTATTCTTTATGCATCAACCGTTTCACTTAGGGGTCAAAATTTTAATTACGAACTTTTATAGCGAATTTATTTTTCCTATGGTCTAAAAACTATATGCTAAATTTCAATATGGTCCAAATAACATATATATTAAGTTAAAAAAATACATCAAACAGAACAGTTTCTGCATAGTTTTGAGTAGGGTCAAATTATAACCACTCTGCAGATGTGGTTGATTGAAACATTAAAATAATAAAGTGCATTTTACATGTCTTATGTAAGCATGGCCAACAGTAAGTCAACACATTTAAAAAGTAATGAAAAAAAGATTACATAGTATACAGCAAAACAGATGCATTTTTGAATATACCTTCGCCTTCAGGCGAATTTTTTATAGGTTAGGTAAAATAAAATGATATAATATAATAAATGCTGATTTGATTTTGTCAAAGAATATCGATCGCTATAATATAGAAGGCATTTTTGAAAATAATGCGTAGAAGTTTAAAAGGAAATTCAAAATAAGGGGTAGATTTGAATGGCAAATATACTGATATCAACGATTTTTTTTTTAATTTTAAGATGGCAGTTCAAAAAAATATTTTTTGGAAACTTGACTTTTGGTCAGTGTTAAATTTTCGCTTAATTTTTAATGGAATTAATTCTTAGTTAAAATGAAAACAATTTTGTTTCGAATAACACATTCTTACTTTCTAGAGTGTATTGTGCCAAATTTAGTAGTTCTAAATCAATGCTCCAAATTTGGTATCTCTAGATCTAGGGCAGATCCAAATTTGGCGGTTCTAGAATCTTTCTCTCTCACCCACACATACGGATGCGCATTCATTTTAATAAATAGTAACATTAGGATCCCAAATCATGGATACAGTGGAATGTTTAGTAATCTTTAATTTAAATTATGAATAGGTAAAATATTTCATTGCTTTTTTGAATTATTTTAAAGTATTTTATCGAATTAAGAAAATAATACATTTTTTTTGTTGGTTTAAATACAAGTAAAAACCATACTCTGATAAAATGTTTTTTATCATCTGATAACTGATATTAGACACAAATGTTGTATTTCAGATTCACAGGAAATGAGGTTTATAAACAAAATTTATTTCCCTTATTTCATGTCTAGCATTCTTTTATGCATTAATTTCACTTTGAATGGAAGGATTTACTTTGGTTTATGGTCTACCATTAACTGGATTTTAACCATGTTTGTAGCTAAGCCAAATTTTGAAGTTTTATGATTGGCTTTTATGGTCTTCTTATGTTATGGTCATGCTTATTGTTTAAATTTAATCTGAATTAGTTGTTCGATAAAATATGTATGTTAGAGCACTTTAAGTACTCAATAAATTTCTTCGGCGTCAATCCATTCTCTTATTCGATCTTTATAGCCCATTATTTCTATCGATTCGTCTTTAAATGATATTTTATGTGGCAATATGCATTATGCTAATAGGGTTTCCATATTTATTTTTCTGATGTTTTGAATTCTTATACGGATGACACTTTGATGATGAAAGAAAAACGGAAAAATTTCAAGAAGATAGAATACAAAATTTCTGCTATCAAGGTAAGGCTACTTTTAGAAAAGCGATTTGTTTGATTTAACTTCGTATTAACATTATGAAATGGAGTTTTCGCAATGAATTTAAGACACTCTTGCCTGTGATGTCATAAATGTTAATAGAGTTTTAGTGGTAAGATTTCAGATTCGAGACTCAATTTAAGCTCTGTAGATTGTGGGATATGCTAAATTTAATTACTGCAGATACAGTTTTAAAGATATTGATTCACCAATCGTCCTTTTTATCTAATCACTATTCAAAATTGCGAAATTCGTTTACTAAACCCTGATATAGCTTGAAAGTAAACTGGTATTAAAATAAACCACTGATGCTTGATCTTAAGTAGGTATTCTGATAATTGTAGATATAATAATTCTAATTTTATGCAAATCTTTGATTGCTTTAGTAAGAAGAAATATAAAAAAAATATTCAAATGAATCCGACTTGGAAATTTATTTTCAAAATTAGATCATCATACGAATGTGTAAAAATAATATGGATAGTTGTCCATATATTCAATTCAGCAACGGCGTAAAAAATTTAAAAAAACATTGACAAAAAGTTTTTTAGCTAGGCAATCGAATATATAGTACTATATGTATATAAATCTCGCGAGCACAAAAAGAAATACAGTTGGCACGTGCATCGCATGATTAATCCGCTGTCACCAGCACGCAGCTTCAATCGCGACATCTGCTTGATGAAAGCAGGATCACCACAGAGCTACATATCAGTCGTTAAGTATTTCAGAGATTGAACTTATGGATATCCAATTTTCATGTTTGTATAAGTCCTGGAAATTTCATATGAAATATTGTTTGTTAAGAAATAGAAAGCCGAAATGTAAATCATTTGTAGTATTTATCATGATGTATCGCATGGATGGATATAATCATAATATTTTAGTCCCATTAAAAATTTGTTTAACTAGTTGGGGCCTGATAAACTTCTTGCTGCAACAGTGTATTTTTTCAGAAGCAAAAATTTCTACGCATAATTTTTCTACGATAAAATACGCATTGCATTGAGTTTAATAAAAGATTATTAAATAAACTTTTAATAAAGGTAATATAATTATATTTTTGAGGATTTCTTAATATTGCTACAACAATATGCTTTTAATTTTTGGTATTTTAATTGCATAATCTGAACAGCAGCATATAACTTGGTAAATTAACAGAATTGCTCGTAGCTGCATTGCCCTTTGATCAATGCTTTCAATAACTAATCGACGGACATGCTATGCTAATTTTCGTTTAATGAGACATTATGTCAGTACTTATTTCAATAAATAATTGCCTTTTGATCAATGCTTTCAATAACTAACCGTCAGACATGCTATGCTAAATATCATCTATTAGAAAATTATATCAGTATTCATTTCAATAAATAATTAAGGAATATTATTGGAAAAGAGAGGTTTGCCATTGATCCAATAACAGCTTGTCAAATTTTTCTTCTTAATCGTAATGAATTGAGTTTGAAATAATTACTGAGACGGCAGCTTAACAGTTTCTTCTAATGAGATAAAATTCACAAATCGAATTACGCTCTTTTATTGATCCAAGCTTCTTAATTTAATTTTGATGAGTATCATTAAGCAATTTTCACTATCGATAGCATTTAAAAAGTGATTAGTTTACATTTGGACAATTTACTTCATTCTTAATTTATCGCCTCTTTATTTATTTTTCATATATTTGTTCAAAAAAAATATCTTACCATGAAAAAATAATTATTACCAAGGAAAGAAAAATCATAAAAAAATAAAGATGGCCAAGAAAATGGAAAACAAATGAATCTCGCCAAGAAAATAGGTCCCATCTGGACTTCTTAGTGTTTTTACTTAAGGGAAACAGAAACAATTTGCTAACGCAGACTGTGATTATCGATCGCCAAATAATTTTGAAGCCACGCCCGTCTGCAATCAGAACCAGGTGCAATTTACTTTAACATCAGTTTTCTCCCCCCATATTGTCTGTCACATTAAAGAGCTGCTTTTAACCATTGATCGATCCTCTGGCAAAACAGTTATTATCTTTATCCGATAACAGACTCAATTTCTGTCATGCTCAGTGAACTGTAAATGGAATTTATGGCGCTTTTAATTTTTCTAAAACGATAAAAAAGTAAATAAATTATCCATTAGATTTAGTTTTTACACAGCATATTAAGCCATCTATTTCTTAATATTTTTTATACTATTCAATTAAAAGTTTTATGCCAGAGGCTATTTGTTAGATATATGTCAGTTGATGCGTCAGTTAAGCTCATTAGATCCATGCTAAAGCAAATGGTTAGAAAAAACAAAACTCAAACTTTTCAATTTTTAATTACTTTTCAGAGATTTTCCACTATTTCTTTACTCTTGTTATATTTTCTTTACTTTTTTGAAATAAACTCATAACTCAAATGCATATTTTCATTCATCTGGGAATATTACACAATATATCTGTAGAAAAAAACTTAATATTGAAAATTAGAAAAACAGTAGAATGAGGAAATAAATTTTGGCAATTTATGGTTAACAGAAATTCTAACATTGAATTTACTATATGGATGAATATAAAGTACTACGATTGAATATAAAAAATGGATGAAACCGTTTTAATTCGCTTAAAAATATAATAAAAATATTAAAATTTTCAATTTATCGGTTGAAATATTTTTATTGAATTTGAAATTCCTAATCATTAATTAACAAGTACCATTTCTGAGGAAATAACAAAATACGAGCAATAGAAATGTTGATTAATGGCGTGAAAAATTATTGCCCTTATCCTGATTGTTCATAAATAGAGAACGATATACTCAAAAGATCTACGAACTGTTATTCCACTTATTGTTTTATCATATTTAGAACTCTTTTCACTAACTGTTGAATCTGAGATACTTGAAAACTGAAAAATATATTATGAGTAAATATTGGCTTCATAAAAGAAACTACCTGAAGCATTTTCTCCAAATCTTTCTTGCATACTCTCCAATAAAGGTCTTTCCCTTTTTAATTCTCATGAAATTGTGGACATTCGCGATTTCCTTGCATGATATTGACGAATAATGCTAACAAAATATAGAATTTTGGTATGAATCTAGCATTTTTATGAATTTATTGTGCGAATATGAGCTCTAAAAGTTTTCCCTGCGATAAATTGCAATAAAAATTTATCATGGAATTACAATTCTAGTCATAAGATAACATGCCAAATTTCATTTATTTAATTTCGTTTCTGACCCATTGCGCTTATGTCCGTTGGAAAATGCAGAGAAATAGGCAATCAACCCTTTGGTAGATTTAATTCAAAATTTAATAAAAATTTACATTTTAGATGCTAAACCTGTGCACCAAATTTTAACCATTTAGTTCCTCATGTTTTGTAGTTATGGAGTTCACTTGTATTCGAACAGCAAGACAGGCAGAGTTCCTCTGAATAGATTTTGTTCAAACTTTTATAAAAATCTTCAAATATGGTGTTAAAGTCCATATGCAAATCTTCCTTTAAAAATATACAAATACATACAAAATTTTACAAACATATTCAAATTTTACATATACCTTTATACAAATTTTGAAACTTATTTTCATTTCCTGATCATAAAGATAGAATTAAAAAAAAATGGAAAAAGGGAGGCTCTTGTAGCCAATGAAAACATCAAACATATTCCAACAAAATAGATATCGATAACGCAGACGATATGTATTTTTGAATTAAAAAATGACTACTTAATTCTAATAATCAATGCAATAATATTGTTTTCCAAAATAAGCGTTAGAGATTCAAATAATTTAGTCATTAAATTAATTTTGTCCTTCTAAGATGGAAGGCAAGGATTTTACACCTAAATATTTCATATTATCAGTATATTTTTTTCTTATGATTTTGCAATTAGTTATTATTTGGCAATTTTTCTTAGGATTAGCAATATGTTCAGTATTTGTTTGGAATTTAAAAGAATAAAATCAGTAGCATTTTGGTAGCATTTCCATTCTGGCTGTCCTTGAAATTGTTATCTTATCGTAAATTATTTGGTAACATATATTAATTAGTATTAATTGTAAAAATTAAGAATATAAAGAAATTATACATAATGATTTTCTACTAAAAATAATGACAGCGTGTGGAATGTTATTTCTTTCGAAAATTACTGCTATCAATCCTGTTACAGTTTTAATGCTCTTTTCCGCTTGCTGAAGATTAGGATCACAGTTTAAGATGAAACATTATAACACATACACTTTAAAGAAATTTAAGAAAAAGGAAATGTTTGCGAAGAACTTGATGAGGTAAGTATAAAATAATGAAGATTTCCATTAAAAATTCCTTGAATGTATCTGACCCATTCAGTTATATTAAGTAAATAATTCATGCTTGAATGTTACTGTTATCAATAGATTCATGCATATTCAATTAAAGGCGTAGTTGAATTTGAATTGGGTGTGGTTTCGATGATCACACGTCTTTCAAATAATAAACATTTTAAATACTTCATTACCAGTAAAAATCTATTATATTAAAAATTAATTCTACATTAGCCAGTTAAAGTAATTGATTAAAAAATGCATGAATGTTTTTTTGGTTTTTCAGAGGTTTTTTTTTTTTTTTTTTTTTTTTTTTACATAATATCCAATGTTACTGCTAAAAACAGGTGCGCATTCTTTTTATAATATTTAATGTAAATATGATTTGGGAAATTTCTAAAAATTTATTAGTAGGTTTAACAATATTTTATATTTTTATAAAATGCACGGATGACTTTTAATTATCAGCATTTTAAGTTTAGATTGTTGATATCTTAGATATTCATGGATCAATATTGGAAGCTTTTTTTTATTAATGCTTACTTACTTAAAATAAATATTTCAAAAATTTCAATTGTTACTAACTATAATATGATTTTACTTTTCCCAACAAATAAGAATCGTAACAAATATAGAATGAAAAAGATAATTAATGCAGATTGGAAATTCAAAATAGAAAACAATAACTTTCTTATAATAATAATAATATATGTAAACATATTGTAGCAGTTGCCTGACTAAATAGAAGAAACTTTTCAATTTTTAAAACTTTGATTTATTTCACCACATGAGACGTAATTTAAGTATAAAAAATAAATAGTAAGAAATACATCAATCTACATCGCAATACAAAAGAAGAGCAAAAGAGACAAAATTTTTTCGTTCAGTGGTTTTACTATGAGATTTTGATAGGGATTTCTTTGACACTGTAGTTTTATGAAAGGAAAATTTAGGTATCTTTAAAGGAATATTGTAAACATTAAGGATTTTTATCCCTTCACGTGGTGCGTGAGAAAATGCGGAGACTATTAGTTTTATAGAGCACATATAGGATTTATTAAATAAAAAAAATGGAAATTGGATCAGGAAATAAGAGAACAATTTAGAATGAAGTTAATATGGGCTAAATTAAGATAAAAATTGAGAAATTAATTAGGATTTAAATAAGATTTAAAAATATCATTACATATGTATGAATTTTTTTTCATATTTGTATTATTATAAACACAACAACATGAAAAACAAGTCAGGGTTAATTTATTAGAAAAAAAATGATGAATTTCTTTAGAAAAACAGAAAATAGGGTAAATATTTGTTTTATGGATTATATTTAAGGTTCAGGAACACAGTTAGAAATGTGTTTACCTTTAATATTAGAAAAATGTTAGAAATGTTAGATAAAATTATGTTAGAAATGTTTGTCCTTTAATATTAGAAAAATCTTAGAGAAACGATAGAAATGTTGATGTTTTACCTTTAATCATTTCAAATACACGGCTTTTCAACAAAAGTACTAAGTTTTGCATTCCCTTTGGAGATAGTTCATACCATGCTTGTTTTATCAATGTTTTAAGGTACTTGATAGAAAAACATTTGCGTTTCATTTTCAGATATTTCTTGTGTTAGATGTCCCCCTCATGCTCTCCATTGCATTTAAATCCAGATTAAGCGATAGACAATCCATAATATTGACAATTTTGATGTTAAATCACATATTTGTCAAGTTAGACATATGAAATGGTGCCCTTTCCTGTTGAAATACACAGTTTGGTACTGCCAGCATATCTTGTAGTGGAATAAAATGACTATCTAGTATTTGCTGATAGTCCTGGATGTTAATTTTCTTGTTCTAAATTGGCAAAATATCTATCCATTAAATCCAAAGCCATTCCAATCATCCACCTTACTGTCTGTTAAAAAATTGTCTTCGTTCATTTCTTAAATATTACCAGTAAAACTTATATTCATGGTCCAACAAGTTCCACTTTTTCTCTTCTCGTTTTGTTGACAGTCCTTTCTCATTCCAAGACATCGTTTTCTTCTCATATTTTAAACGCCCTATCTTATGGTGTACTTTTAAATATGCATTTAAAAACATTGTTGAAATGCACAGTTTGGTACTGCCAGCATATCTTGTAGTGGAATAAAATGACTATCTAGTATTTGCTGATAGTCCTGGATGTTCCTTTTCTTGTTCTAAATTGGCAAAATATCTGTCCATTAAATCCAAAGCCATTCCAATCATCCACCTTACTGTCTATTAAAAAATTGACTTCGTTCATTTCTTAAATATTGCCAGTAAAACTTATATTCATGGTCCAACAAGTTCCACTTTTTCTCGTCTTGTTTTGTTGACAGCCATTTATGACTGTAAGACATCATTTTTTTGTTTCACATTTTAAACGTCCTATCTTATGGTGTATTTTTAAGTATGTATTTAAAAACATTTTCTTAAAAGTTATTCATTTAGATACCAGTATTATTCTTGAATGGCAATTTTTGACATTCCAAATTTGGATGCAATGTGTCGCAGTGACATATTTGCTTTTAGAATGATTTAGAATAATTTCTTAGGATGATTCTGTCACTATGTGTAGATATTATTTTTTGTCAACTTTGTTTTTTCTTATAGATCACTTGTCTCCATTATACAAAATTCTGTAAACATTAAAAAAATATTTAAAATCTTAAAAAGTAATCATCCGAAAAATATTCTAAATTTTCAATCCAAAACTTTGATGATCTCCTCTTTTAAATTCTCTTTACTTCTAGGTAATTTGTCGAATTTATAAAAAAAACCATCGATTTGGCGTTAAAAACAAGCCGAAAAATTATTCCAAATCAATAGAAATCAAAAAAGCAGATGACAAACATTTTGAAGAAATAAAAATAAATGATCGTCTGCCGGAAAAATATTTAACCAATAATATTTTTAAGTAAACTCAAACAATATCTACATTTATGAGAAAGGTGATTTTTAATTTTAAAACATTACACATTCTTCACTTATTTTGTAATATTTTTTTACTGTAAAAGCGAATAAATCAAATAAAAATACATTTGAATCATTTCTGGAAATGTATGCAAAATATTTCAATTTGGGTTGCCATTTTTTTTTATCTGTTTCTATATTTTTGAGACAGTGGTTCTATGTGTATAATGATTGCTAGAAATATTAGAGAGAATTTTAGTTGTCCACACTTTCTTATTTTCTTACCAGGAATTCCAAATGAATTTTCATCTTTCTGACGATTTTAAAAATATTTTATTGATTCGTGACCAGCAACTTGAGACACGTGCTTTCAACACGGTTCGCCAATACTGAAAAGAGAATATGAAATTACACTCTTGCTTTTCATTCTTTCAGGTCAGAAATACTCCTTGGAAAAGAGATGATTTTACACTCCTATAAGACTTGTGATTTTAACTTGAAATATCAGATCACCCTAAGGCTGTAACACTTATAGTAATTAAACTTTAAGATGTATGAGAAAAAGCAATATTATTTGTGATTTAGATGTTAATTTTTTTATATTTGAATTTATGATTTATATTTGATTTTGAATTTATGTTTTATATTTGAATGTATTTTTTTATATTTGAATTTATGTTTTATATTTGATATTGAATTTATGTTTTATATTTGATCTTGAATTTATGTTTTATATTTGATCTTGAATTTATGTTTTATATTTGA
>JAPMOR010112576.1:1738625-1770259 GCA_026543865.1 Argiope aurantia | reverse complement strand
TGAATTTATGTTTTATATTTGATCTTGAATTTATGTTTTATATTTGAATGTATTTTTTTATATTTGGCATCTAAAATATATTTATATATAATTAGATTCTTCGGCATCTATATCTACATTTATTCTATGTATTAAGGATATAATTTTTTTATAATTATTTCCTACATGTTTTGGTAAATAATATGGATGTTATTTCCACATTTTTTGTGAATGAATAAAAATTCTTTCAAAGTAAGATTCATTTTAAAGAAATGATAAAAAAAGACGTGAAGTTAGTTTTTAAGAAAGATGAAAAAAAATTGAATTTATCTATATAAAAATTGCATTATTTATTTAAAAAAAATTAGAATGATTTTTATGACAAAACCGGAAACCATCCGTAATTCAATAGAAAAAATATTTACATAAGATTAAAAAGAGACGATATCCCAAGACAGAAAAATGCACTGCCCCATGATAATAACAATGGGGTGGATTTATTTTATTTTGTAACAAGAACTTATGTTAATGCATGTAACAAGTAAGTTAACTGCGGCATGAAGTTTCTTCTCTCAGGAATATCTTTTCATCTTTCTGGCATTTCCCCAAATCAAACTTCGTTAATGAGAACTTCATGTTAATGAAACGGACCCTTAATTACTCTACATCTACAATCTTCTATTTTTGGTGACTTAATATCAAAAACTAGAATACCAACTGAGAAGTAATATTAAGATAAATAATTGAAATTGAATCAACATAAATAATAATTTTTTAAATGGGAAATTCTTTTAGAATGGCACTCAATCTGTAAATTCTGAGATGCGCGATACAGCAAGCATGTTAAAAGATCGTTCACAATATCCACAGAACGACAAACCGCTGGGAATTAGAGTTACAGAATTTGTTTGATAGTTTACCTTTTCGAATCATAAGTACTCACTAAGAAGAGGTTATTTAATATTTTAATTAGATTTTTAACAAAATTCTTTGTATTTTAAAGCTTTCTCTTCATTGCATAAAGTCTATTTATGCATCACTTTAAAATTTAAAATATAAATTTTCCGGCGTTCCATTTGAGTACAAATTTTTCTCTAGCTTTGCTATATATTTTAAGTTGTATTTTGCAGCAAAGCTTTGTATTGCCCAAGTTACAGCATTTATATATAAGGCCATTGTGACAAAAATTAAATATATTTCTTTGTATAATTTATCACTACTGTAATGACATAAATTTTTAAAAATTAATTTTTGAAAGTTATATTTATTTCGTAAGTATTTCCTGAAATTCGTTACTGCTTTTTTAAATTAAAATATTTTTTATATTAAAATAAATTTTAATTCTCATCTGTAGTTATCTCTCTTATGTTCCATTAGAAGTCTTAATTTAAAATAGATGCTTAGTACCCTACAATTAATTTTTGTTCTATGGCCTTTGTTTGCTATGGTTTCTCCAGCAGAAATGGCGATGTATATTATATATTAAACAGCCATATTTTAAAAAATGTTATGAATTGTAGCCATTCACAAGAATGAGAAATAATTTAATAATAAATACTGAAAAATCTAATTTGTATTAATTCTTTGCTTCAATCAGAAAAGAGCTCTTAAAATATTCACATTCCTTAAATTAAAAAAATTAATTAAAAAATTATTATGCCATATTCTGCAGGCGCAGAATGCCTTTTAGTCATTTGTTTTATCAATAGAATTCACTTATAAGTTGCTAATAATGATACTTTTAGGCCAAAAAGTTTTTAGCAAAGTTACAGAATAATGCACTGACGTATAACATCCAAACAGGCATATTTGACGCTTTTTTTAATCTTGTTTTTACAACTAATATAGGCAAATTAAAGGAAAGGAAATAATAAAAATTTTAAAAAGAAAACATGTCACAAATTCACAAACTCAAACAGAAAGAAGGGGCAGCAAAAAGAGAAAGTTTTTATAGGGAAACACCATTCACAAACCATTTACACAAAAAATTAAAGGGTTAATTAAGCTAGTACGTATTTTAAATATCGGACCTAGCGGATTACAAACATCAAACTGTAGTATTTCGGTATAAAAACGTACCTTGATGAGAATTGATACTGTATCAAAGTTTCCGCAATAACGGCTGCTTTGAAAAGTGTTCCAATTGCAGTGCGACTGTATCAATTGGAAGCAGACCTCAGATTTAAAGAGGATATGTTTTGCCCTATATAAAATATTTCTAATTGACGTGTCGTCTACATGTTCAGTATTTCCCAGTTACTCTTGTAAAATAATATTTACTAGAGAATATTTAATGTCTGTAATTGTTGGATTATGTTATCTGCCAATGCATTTAAAAAGAGAATTTCATTAAAATGATTTCGGATGATTTGATAGGTGACAATAAGAAGGTTATTACCTGCCCATTTCAACTAAAGGCATTTCTCTTATATTCAACTGTTGTACATCATGTGTGGTGATCCTACACTATGATCGAGGAAATACCTCCCCACTTTGCCTTGAAGACTTTCACTGATGCAACTTAAAAGCTTCGTTAAACTATAGTTTCACAGATAGTTTCCAGGATAAACAGAATCTAGATGATCAAAACCTAAGCGATAGTTTCCACATGAATAAAGATATAACGTGCTGAGTATAACAAGAAGTAGAATTGTCCAAAGGTATCCTATTGTAATAAGGTAGGAGTGGCTTGGATTAAGTCTGCTTTAAATTCTGTCTTCTTGCTGTGCTTTAATCAACATTACTTAAATACTATTTGATAGATGTATGTTTTATCAATGAATCGTAGTCTCAGTCTTCCTGGGTTCTATATATTCCCTAAGCGAAATGCAAAGCAAACCAACTTTCCTTGAAATTCTTCTAGAGACATGAATTATTTCCACATATTAGAGTTAAGTCATTTCTCCTCAAGTATCTGACCATAAAAAGATACCATGTCTCCCTTTAATCTTGTTAAATGTAGAATTAGAACCATCCTAAGAATTTAAATGTCCAATTATCCTTCAGTAAAAAGCTATCTTCAGCTCAAAAAGCATTGAAGTTCTACTCAACTTTAAATATTAGAAAATAAATAAATTAATACTCATTAAATTAATTGTAACTTCATTTTTTTCTTTCCAAAATTATTAAGAGTTTAGATTTCCATTAAGAAAAGCAAATCTACAAATTTGTGAGATTCTAAGCATAAATAAATTCTATGAACTCATGCAGAATTACTTAACTTACATGTCGTATAACATAAATAAAAAAAAAGATACATCAAAGAAAAATTCATTCATTACTTACTTAATAGGTAAACTCGACAGGAAAATGATAATGTATTTTCTCTTCAAAATTGTCAATCCAGAAAATGTTTTAATTGGCTTTTGTTTTGCTTTGCCATCTGTTGAAAAATCAAAATTGGCAGACTTATGGTAACTGAATACTTTTTAGAACTGTTTACCCCTTTTCTATTTTAAATTAAAATGTTCTGATTATAAAAATAAGCTCCATCTTTTTTAAAATTTTGACATGAAAGGTGAAAGAAATCATTTGCAGAACTTTTATATTTCTACATCATGAAAATCTACATTTCTTCATCAACAAAAATCACGATTATGAAGGTTCCATAACATTACTTTGAATGCCAGTCTATGTACTTTATGCATAAATATGTATTTGATATCTAAAAATATCTTCCAAGTGAAAAAGAGATTTTAACGGAATCAATTATTTATATGAATCTTGAATAAGAATTACATGATTGTTCAGCTTTCATTATTAATCTTTCATATTAATAATCATTTTTATTAGTTTGAACTCGCTTAATTCATTCATTCTTGCTGCACTTCTATCTTGACACATTATTGGCCGAAAACATCATAGGTTTCATCACAAAAATCATGCTTTTTTGAGCCGGAAGAGCATGTGACTTCCGATAATGTGGACTGACTGGGTATAATAAAACTGAATTGTGATTAAGCAGTAATATATGGTTTAATTATGATTAGCTAATATTTGAATTTGAATAGAGGAATGGTCATTTTGAGGAAATAGACTATTTGAATTCAAATTCCTTGAATTTTGTAACCATTGTTATTCGCTTTACTTATTTTATTAATCATTATCGTAAATTTTTAAAAAGGTGCACTGTGAATTTTTTAGAGGAGGAAAATATCCTAATGAATTTTTTGATAACAATTTATCTCAATGCAGAAACGAAATCTATTATAACGAAACAATTCTGATTAATACCCTAAAATTCTTCATAACTACATTCTTTCTTCAGAATGTTATTTATTCATTAATTCTATCAGAATGTTATTTTGTTTTAGATGATATGAGTATCATCCCAATAAAATAACTGAAAACCTTTGTGAATGATACTAACTCAAAAAAAGGAAGACAAGATAAAAAAAAAATCCACAAAAATGAAGACAAAAATTCATGATGATGAAAAATTTTGTTTCCTCATAAGACTAGATTGAATACAAAATTTAGAGGAACTTTTTCGCCGAAATTTAGAAAGCTATACAAAAGTGCTGGTATAATTATTAAATGCAATAATGCCCAGAGTATTGTTAATAAAGCACTGAGTTGTTTTTCCCCAAAATTTTCTGCATACTCTCTAATAAACGTGTTATCCCAAAGAATGCCTAAAATGGCACTGGTGTACAATAATTACAAAATATAAATCTTTGGCGTGATTTTAGCATTTGTGATGAATCTATCGTGTCATCGATGCCAAGTTTTTCGGCAATTAATCCCTGGCATGAGATTAATAGTATTCAGAAATCACATTTGTGTTTTAGACACATTTTTTCCTAACAGATTGAAACAAAAATTTGACATAAAACTGCACTTGTAGGGCCCAAAAGTCCTATACCTATCCTATTTTATATATTTAAGTGATTGCGTTTTTTAATTATTTCTGAAAGTACACACGGACAAACGGTTAACCCCTTGTTGGATTTGGCTTAAAATTTGATAGATGTCTATACTAGGAATGTTGAATCAGTGTACCAAATTTTATCTATCTGGATCTCTTCGTTTTGTAGTTATATTCAAACAGCTGAACGGAATTTACTCTAAATTGATATAAAGATTGTATACCAAAATTCATCCGTCCAGCTAAAAGCGTTTTTGGTGCCAAATTTTAGCACTCTCATAACTCATACTATTATACAGTTTTATACAGTTAATGCCATTGCTCGATATGTCTCCTTAAATTCCTATTCTTTTGAAATAAAATTTGAAGTTAAAATTTGTAAGATAAATCGATAAATTTTAGACTAATCCAGTAAAATTCTTGCGGAATCGGAGCAACTTCGTAATAAATATAAGGCCAGAAAGAAGTATAATTCAACATTGAAGTTTTAAATGCATTACGAAATACATTTCGTGATTTAAGTATAATATCAGAAGATTATTCAATAACAATTTTCCTGATTCATTTAAAAAAAGGATCAGAAAACTTTAATAAAAACACTAAACTAAAAGAATTAAAACATAAAAAGTGTTGCTTACTTCTGAAGTTAAATGATAACGTAATTGCAAGATTATTTCAAAGTTTTATTAAAAGCATGATTAAAACACCAAGATCTATTCAATATGGGAAAATAAAACAAAGGGTGAAAAAAATATACCAGAGTGAAAAATTAGTAGCAATAATAATAATAAAAAAGAATTACATTTCTCTCTCTCTCTCTCTCTCTCACACACACACACACACAGCAATTGGAATGATCACAAATTCTTTAATAAAAATATTATTTACCCCTTCTTTCCCCATTAATTACAGACCTTCGGCAAGGCCGTGAGCGTAGTTATGCAGATTGGTTTGTAGCAAAGTAAAGACATCATATTTTGGATGGATATTCCCTACAGCATCACATACCAAATTTCACTTATTAAACCGTTTCATTTTCGAATTATAGTGTTTACATTGCATACAAAACCATAAATCACCTATTGGAAGAAATTAAAGATGTGATAAGGATCTACAATTTATATAATAAAACAGGTAAATTTCATTTAAAGTTCACCTACCGAATCTCCCTCGTCTCGCTCCAAGTGTTCTGAAGTTATCACATTCGCAACGAGACGGGTACAACTTCAAAAATGTGTTTTTCGGGTACTTTTCCGTTAGCCGGGCGCAAATGTCGCCAATTGTGAACCAAACTCGAATTTGACGGAATTCCACATTATTTGGAGATTTCTCGCTTGCCCCCGACTAATGGATTGTGAACCAAACGCAAATTTGGCGGAATTCTACATTATTTGGTGATTTTTCACTTGTACCCGGCTAATGGAAAAGTACAGTTTTTCGGATTGAGATAGGTTTGAAGCCTCAAGATTCATCAAAAGTTAGAGTTTGAATTTTGTGATGTTTCGAATACTTTCTCTTCGTCTGTATTTCATATACAAGAAATTAAAACACTGAAATAATATTGAAATTTCCAATGTTCTTTTGGATGTTAGAGGATGCCTTTGATTAAGTGATAATATAACATCCATTGGTTAAAAAAAAAAGACTACATCTGAATTGACGCAACAGGTGTTTCAGATGAGCACATATACGGAACTTCTAAAGAACAATCCAATGCATCTTTCTCAGTTTTTGCTAGTGGCTAAAGATATATTTAGTTGAAGTAAAAGTTTCTTTATTTTAGAAGCTGAGTTATATATAAATATGAATATGGTTTATGAATCAGATCCGTAATGAGGCAAATGCAACGTGTGCATTAATCCAATTCAGATTTTGTAGCATTCGTATGCGTCTAAAGTATACACCAAAATGTTAGTTTTTTTATAAGCCATTTAGCTACCGACAGTTAGAATTCTGTCAGAAAATAGCGCAAATGACATTCAATTGTAATTAGTGAATACAAATAAAAAGCAAATGGCACTTAACTGCAATTTTGGATACCGATAAAAGCATATTGCACTTAATTGTAATTTTTTTATACTGATAGTTGTAATTTTGGGTTTACTATAAAAACAACTTGTATTGAAAAAATTGCATGCAAATTTTTTTTTAATTACATATCAAAGAGATAGATTTCTATAAGGTTTTCGAAAAGGAAGTTGAAACCCCAAGTTTAAAATCAAGTACAAGAATCAGAATTTTGGCAATAGATAACACCGCTGACTATTAATAAACCTTTTGCAAATATTAATAAAAATAGATGCCTTTATAAGTAATTTTATGAATATTGAGAAATGTAGAGCCTAATGAAAAAAGGCTCTGAATAATTTGCATTCGAAAATAAAAATAATACGACCGTAGCTTCCATGTTAAGAGTTTTTCCTTTTTGTTCTTGCAGAATACTGTTTTCTTTTTCTTTTCAATATGTTGTTCCTTTAATTTTGCTGTTGTTATTTTTCGTTTAAGAAGTTTTTAGTTGTTTTTTAATTGACTCCCTTGAGTCAAAATTATCCAACAGATAATACTGGTTTTTTTTATAATCCAATAAAACGGTATGGTATTACATAGCAGGTGTAGTTTTGAAAAATGCGTAGATCACAAAGAACAATAATATTTTCGATTTATCGGAGTACCCGCCAAATGGATACTTCTTGGAGATTGTGTTTCAAAAATAAAATCACGGCACAATATTTAAAAAGTATTTGAGATTGTAATAGAAATAGTTAGCAGAAAATGATGGAGTAGAAAATATAACATGATCATTATAACAAAGAAGTCACCATAAAATGTGTTATTAGATACAATTTTCAAAAAAAAAGTAGAATTTACAAATAATTATTCTTTATTATTTTTGATAGTTGTGTATACAGGTGGATATCAAAATAATGTAAATACCTGTGAATAAAAGTGACATTTTTGAATGCGCTTCGTAAACATTAAAATATAATAATTGACATTAGTTTTTTTATAAATAGCAATGTATACTGTTAGTATATGTTAGCTTTATTCTGTAACTCTTGGATTTTTTTCAAAAGTGTAAAATGTCGGACCTCTCAGATTTTCAAAAAGGCCAAATTGTAGGAGCCCGTCTAGCTGGAGCAAATGTGACCGAAACATCCCAACTTTTAGACTTTTCTAGAGGTATGGCGTATAAAGTCATGACAGCATACACACAGCGCAGCAAGACAAGCTCGGAAAAGCAAAATAGTGGGCGGAAAGAGAAGTTCAGTGTAAGAGACCAACGGGTTACCGAAGCGGATTGTAATGTCTAGAAAGGGAGCAACTGCAGCAAAAGTGACCACAGAGCTCAATACCCATTTGAATTCTCCAGGTCAGTGAATACAGTTATAGGAGGCACCTTCATAAACGGAACATTTATGGCAGACGAGCAATTCTCAAGCCAGACCAGCAATTCTCAATAGTAAATGTCATCTACAGTACTGTACACTCACAAAACCTAGTCGATTGATAAGTGGAAGAAAGTAATATGGTCTGACGAATCGTGTTTCACACTTTTCCCTACAACAGGACGGGTCACGTTTGAAGGACAACTGCACAAGCGTATGATCTCGATTGTCTCCTTCCACCCGCAAGCATAGAGGGGGATCTGTCATGATATGGGCTATTCTGCTGGACCAATCGTGACCCTGAAAGGAATAATCACTTGGGAGAAATATAGAGAAATTTTTGCTGATTAGGTCCATACTATGATACAAACTTTGTTTCCTGCAAGAGATGGAATTTCCCAGGATGATAATGCACCTATCCATGCTGCGAGACTTGTCCAATCATGTTTTCAAAAACACGACGGTGAAGTTAAACATCTGCCTTGGTCCGCACAGTCATCTGACCTCAATATAATTGAACCGTTGTGGTTTATTTTAGAGCGTTCAATACGAAATAGATATCCTCCACCGGAATCTCTCCGGTGGAGGATCTATCTTCAGGAAGGACAATATCTCCAGGAAAAATGGTACACTATTCCTCTAAACACTATTCAATACTTGCATGAATTGATTCCTAGACGAATTTAAGCTGTATTATGTGCCAAAGGCGGTCCTCACCATACTAATAAAGGATACTTTATAAATCTAAGGTGTTTTCATTATTTTGAAAATCACCTGTAGATGATATATACACTAAAAACCCCTCTACCACTCATAAAGTTGAGAAGGCGACAAGAATTGCCATAAATTTAGTGTTTAGATACAGTAAAGTAACTATCAGATATTGGGAAATTGGTTACATCAGCATATGGTGGCAAACAAAGGAGTTAGCGTTCCTATCTCTTAAACTATAAAAGATACGAGAAGATGTCAATTATAAAACTGTAGAACATCTTCGATTTGAAACGAAACGACACCTTTAGCGCAATAATGCTAAGAACAAAATGAAACGCGTGAAGCGCATGATAGATTGTACGCGACTCCTGAATATCTTTATTTCAGAAAAAGTGTTAGAAATAAAGCAGAGTAAATAATTTTATTTTCAGTGTCGAGTCGACGTTTATTATTCAAAAGAAGATCGTTCCTCCTTTTGTTGCAAGTTATTACGTAACCAGTTTGGCAAATCGCACCCAATCTAATGTGCCTTTTACATATCTTGTTCTTAGCGTTTTTGCGCTTAAGATATCTTTCCGTACTAAATCGAAACCACTGTACAATTTTGTAACAGCCGTTTCACCGTATCTTGTACTATTATCGAGATAGGAAAGTTAACCCCATAATTTGCCTTGAGATGAAGCTGTAACTGATATTGTTTAGGTACAATCACTTTACTGTAACTAAACACCAAGCTTACGGCAATAGCTGTCGCCATTCGCACAATTAATACAAGGTAGAAGGATTTATCTGACATACTATAGATAACTTGTGAAAGTAGATTTCATTTCGATAATCAAACCTCAGAGTTGGAATTCACTTTAATGGAAGACCTGAATTTATTGAATTTGACCTGAAGGTCAAAGTAATCCGGTGGTAAAGCGTGAAGACTCCAAACAGAGAAACTACCTCGTCATCCTGATCAAGGCTCACATTCATAAGGCCCATAACAAAATAGCCTCTGGGTGTTTTTAAAAGTCACCAATAGATATATCAAATTTGCTAGTGAACTTCAAACTCGAATTGAATGCGCACATTATAAATTGAAATTTGTGTTCCGCTGTTTTTATTTTTATTGTAATTATTAATTTTTTATTCAACTTTTAAAATTCTTTTTCATCTCTTCATTTGTCTTATTTGTGCAATGTTTTGTTCATTATATCATTTTTCATCTAGGAATTTGAAAAATTTAATCAGTTCACATCGCAATTTAATCTGCAAATAAAAAAAATTCGGAAATTTTGCTTTGTAAATGATATAACAAGTATATTTAACGTTTAATTTACAATTTGCTTAAAGATGAATTCATTTAGGAAGAAATTAAAATTAATCACTCAAGAATTTAATTTTGAAAGTGATAAAATTCAGTTTTTTATTTATAAAAAAACTTTCTGCGGCATACAATTTTTTTTAAAGTTAAGAATTTTAATTAAAAATAGGTCCCAATCAAAGATATATTCTAATGAAAAACTTCTATTCTAAATAATTCTTTGTGCAAAAGACATGACGACTATTTGGATTTTAATGTTATAAAATTAGTAAGAGGCCATGGTTATAAAAATTTCAAATCTAAAATGTAATAAAAGGAAAATTAAAAAATAAACACACTAAAAATGCTACTACTTTTCTCTCTAAACAAGAAAATTTATCTTGTGTTACTTTTTATTTAGTATTATATATCCATTATATTATGTCTTTTTTAAAGTGCTTTTACCAAATCTAAAGCGAGCCTTTAAGTTATTGAAATAAATAAAACATCCTGTGCTTTACTTTAAAACATAAAAAAAAAACCTTTTTCCTAAATTTCTTTTTTGACGAAGATAGCAATGAGAGAGCCTGAAGATAAAAACTAAATGTTTAAATGCAACCACTGAGTTTTTCATTTGAGAGTATTTATTAAAAAAACATTCTATATTCTTCTTGGGGTATCAAGTGATATGGCGTATTTATAACACACAGTCTATAAAAGTTTTAAATCGTTATCATATTAGTTTGTATTAACTCACATAATTTGACTTTAGAATCTTTAAATTGCTATTTTTTTTACTCACTAGGATAAATTTAGGGTAAGTAATTTACTAAGGTAAACAAGTGAAATAAACGGAAATTTTTTACTAATGGAATACAATTTTAATACATGCACAATGAATGATATGAAACACCTAGTGTACTGCACTACATACATTTTAAAATAATGGAGGATTGAAATCTGTCGAAATTCGGTACAAATTAAATGGTACGAATTCAGTAATAATACACTGTTCAGGTCTTAAATACGCATATGCCAAACGTTGTCGTAAAGAATGACGAACTGTTCACTCATAAATCATCATCTGAAAATAAGCACAACTGCAGTGAAATTGATTTTTTTGATTGATGACAAAAAAGTGATACAATTTACTACTGTGAGATTTAGAAGAAGTTTAAAGCCGCAAATTGATTTAAATAACCTTCCATTCTAATTAGCAATATTCTCCTTTGCTAAGAAAATATAAGATTCCACAAAATTACTTTAATAAAAAAAAATTACAGAAACTTCACCAAACTTAGTTTACCATCCTTACCGTCCCAGACTTGACACTTTTGGACTTATATATGTTAGAATCATTAGGTTAAAAAGCGTTAAAAATGAAAAAAAAAGCGAAAGTAACATTTTTGAAGTAATAATACAGAAAAGATCTAAAAATGTCCATTATATTTGATCTACTTACATATTTGTTTGTCAAAACCTCAAAGACCAGTAGCACAAAATGCCATTTATCAAACAAATTGCTAATGTTGAAACCACAAATATTGTTGCAGTCAAATATTTTGAAGGTCAAGTTGAAGAGGAAGCATGCAGAAAGAAACAGATTTTCTCACGCAATACCATCGCTTTTTTAGTAGATTTTGAAGTAAACAGATAGTAAATAGGAAATTATTGGAAAATAATTTACGGGGACATTTTATGGAGAAAATTGTGCCAAAGTTATACATTTTTCTGTTGTTCGAGATATTGTAATTGTGTTTAATCGGTTTGAGAACATGATCATTTTTTTCAATTTCCTGAATTTTATGCGACAAAAGAAAATTTAACATTTCCATTAGCTTAATGATCGACATTTCGTGCAGAGAATATAATAATAATTCACCAGCCTTTCCGTCTTTTGCGACATAGAATTTTAATCCATAATATTTTTTGCCTATCATATCACAGAATGTTTTTTGAAGAGAAGCGAAAAGTAATTCACTTTGGGTATTTATTACTATATAAGAAGGGAATATTGATTTTTGAACATCTTTTTAAATTTTGAAAGGTTCTGTGCAGTGGAAAAGTTTTTATAAGAAAATAATAATACTAGATTTTTAACTTGAGAAAAAATTAAAGTCATATGATTTATACTCTATAAAAGTCAGCTACATTCACCAGCTAAGAATATAATAATTTTTCACATCTATTCAAATGTATCAAAATACATCAACATATTCGGGCAGAAGACATAAAAGTAAAATCTCAATCTTTATTTCAATTATGTAACATTTTGCTTAATACATAGTATTTAAATATCTTCGTTATATTGATGATGTAAATCAACTAGTCAGATAAAGATAATGTTTCTCCCGAACAAAGTAACATACTGTAATGTTCATCTCAAACAACAAAAAATTCTAAGCATATCTTGGAATTCCAGCTGTCCATCGTTATGCTTTAAATAATGAGAGATTTATAACAGAGATAAACTTTGTCAATTAAGGGTTTTAAAATACAGGAAGCTTTAAAGTTTTGGTGACTGTTGATTAAACTTAATGTTAAAATGATATGTTAAGAGGTAATATATCAATATTTTTTTGCTGTGCTTCTCTTTTCGATTTTATGAACCTATTTGTAGAAAAAATTTAAGTAGTATTTACTGTGTTATATTTAAGTATGACTTAAGTCTAAGATATAAAATTATCAACCAAACCAAGCAATTTGCCATCCAGTCTGTTTGAATGATCAACTGATCGTAAATATATCCTTAATTTTATGGATAATTCAGCTTTTTACAAGAAAATATAATTGGAATTGAATGTCCAACAGGAGATATGAGCTGCTATTGCCAAAAAATTTACCACGATTTCTGTACATTACAGGAAATGGAGAACTCGCTTATTTCTTGCGATTGTATTAAGGGTTAGTTATTTGATCAAGATAGTATTCCTCTATTTTTTCAAATTCATTTAGCTGCAAAATTTAATGAAATATAATATTGTAAAACTACAAAGTAAGCTCGTTAACTTATTGCAAATGAAATTATATAAAACAAATTTCAAAAATCTACATTGCAAAGCAAATCTCTGCTTTTTTTCGAAGAACTTTGCATTCTAGTTTTCCTTAACAAATGCAATGTATAAATTTCTTGATACTCCTATTTCATTTAAGCAATATTTTGCAAATGAAAATATTAAAATATATTTTTTTAATTAAGTTGTCTGAATAGAATTTTTTTTATAAAAGCAATTTTAATATAAATGTTTATACACTTTTAAACAATAAAAAGATTCTATATTTAATAAAATAAATAATTTGTGCTTATTAATTTCTAAATTTATATTTATATAAAAGCAACCCAGGAAAATCGAAAAGCAAAAAATTTCAATCAAACTTTCAAACTCAAAAAAATAAATAAAAAATAACCCTTTGCATATTCCCAAATAGAGAATGAATGGCCAAAAAAATATCTAATCCGGCATTTGTATTGAGAAGGAAAAAAAAATTACTTTTTGAAGAAAGAAAATAATGCCGCATTCTCAATTACTGAACTATATTATCAATAATTTCGATATAAAAATGCAAGCAAAATCAAAACAATATAATTTTATTTTTTCTCACATTTGTGTTGGGAAGAAAAAAAAAAAACTTTTTTGAAGAAAGAAAATAATGCCGAATTCTCAAATACTGAACTATATTATCAATAATTTTGATATAAAAATATAAGCAAAAGCAAAACAATATAATTTTTTTCAATATTTTTTAAATCTTCGATAAAACCTACAGTGAACCTTCTTAGTTATTTAGCTTTGTCTATCAGTGAAAGATGGGAGAAAACTTGATGCGATATGTTATTAGAGAACCTTATATATCAAACTAGAACTTTTCTCTAAAACTTCCAAAGTTTTATGTATCGGTAAGAAATCGCCTAATCCTCCCTAGGGAGGGATTAGCTCCCTGGCAAAGGGCGAGTTTCTACTGAATAATTCATCACGACGTTATGGATGGTATATAAGCCTTATTGCATTTTGTGCTTGAAATTCTAACTCATCAATAGGCTGGCAGATGTCTGGATGCCGGCTACAGCACAAAGATATATTCTTCCATGAATGCAGGCTGAATTCTACGTTGCATAACATTACATATCTTTTCCAGGCGAGGTATTGGAGATTATCTATATGGAAAATGGCTTCTTCGATCGCGATTTTCGAAGATACTTTACTTGATTTATAGATAGAACTGTGTGGAAATTCTCAGTTAAAAAATATTTTGTTTATCATTTATTCTTGTCTTTTTATTAACAAGAAAAAAATTTGAGAAATTCATGGAATCTAGAGCATCAGTGGGTGAATATATAGTAAATAAATTTATATATATCAATTTATATTAAATTTCTGAAACAAATAAAGAAATAATTAGTTCTCAATGGTTAAAAAATCCTCCAAGTATATATTTATGAAAGCTGTTTGAATTTAATTATAATTATTTGAAAATTGAGAAAGAAAAGTTACACAGCAAATAAATTGCTATCATCCAAAAGATTACGCATTTTTAATTCTAAAAATACTTAACATTTTTTTTTGTTCATTTATGTTTTCCAGACCTATCATGTAGAAGTAGCAACTTAATTTTTCAATTAATTAAAATTTAAAATGCACACCATGATGCACTATCACGTCCTTCATTGTAAAGCTTACCGAATTTTAGTAGGATTTAGGTCGAATTATTTGTTCCGTAGACCACCTACACATAAACGAATTCTCTTTTTGTTAGTAAAATTTAATTATTTTGATTCTTTAAATATTCAATTCTATCTCTACTACTAATAAAGATGATTCGTGTATTTGTTTGTGTGTTTGTTTCACTCTTAACCGGTCCAAATTTGATACATATATAAATCGGAGGTGGGACATGTGCATCCTGGTGCTATTTTTTTATTTTTAATTAGAATTTTAAATGTTAAAAATTAAAATAAATTTTGAAGCTCGGTTGTGAAAATTTTCAAAAATATTACTGCAAGAAAATAGTTTTTATATCATTTTCGAAATTCAAAAAGTTATCTTTTTTATGATATCTAATACTCTCGCAAATATTTCTGAACTTCGGCAATTTTTATTTTCTCGTATACATAGTACAGAATAGTTATCGTCAAAAAAATTCGAACTCAAGATTCTGACGGATCTTCACGTTTTAGACCTCCCTGAGTTCAAGAAACACAGTTTTGGAAAATGTCTAAGTCTGTCCTTGACAAAGATAACTCAAAAACGATTTGAGCTAGACGGATGAAATTTGGTATATGGGCTTTATACTCACTCTGTATATTGATCAAAATCTATTCAGAGCAAGTCTGTCTATCCGGCTGCTCGAATATAAGTCATCAAGATAACCACAAAACGAAAAGAGCTCGATAGATAAAATTTGGTACATAGATTTAACATCTCTAGTGTAGACACCAATCAAATTTTGAGCTATACCCAAGAAGAGGCTGTCTATCCGTCTGTCTGTTCCCTCTGATACACGTAAATGTGATTATTAAAAAACGCAATTATTTAAAGATATCAAATTTGGTATGATATTTTGTGACTACAAGTGCAGTTTAGTGTCAAATTTTTGTTTCAATCAATTGGGAAAAACACATTTAAAATCTAAATTTGTTTTTCGGATACTATTAGCCGCTTGCCAGGGATAAATCGCCAATGATCCCACTATACATTAAATAAATTCGCATCAAAGGTTGATATTTTGTAACTATTGAGCGCCAATGCCATGCTAGACGTTTTCTAGGAAAGCACTTTTATTAGAAAGTATGCGACAAAGCTTTTAATTTTTTATCTAATTTCCAATCATAAATTATATTTGCGTCCTTTTTAATTTTTCATCAAATGCTTAGCTGCAGGATATTCTTCCATATCTCAAAGATAAAGAAGGAGTATGCTGTTTAATATCTGTGTAGCTTATAAGATGAATTAACAGTAATTTGCAAAAAACGAAAGTTGGAAGAGGGAATTGCTTATTTAATTACTCACCATGACATCATTGACTGATCCCCATTAAGAAAGCGTATGTAAGCATTGAACAGAAAGTATGTAAAACTAATAAAACGGAGCTTTATTTTGGATAATTTGGCGGAATCAAGAATTGAAATTAATATGATCATATTCCCACGGAACCAGTTGATAGCCAAAGGCGGCTAGTTATTTATATATTTAGATAAATTCTCACTTTGAATAATCAGTAATCACTTTTAAAATACTTATATTACTATTAAGTTCAAAATAAGTTTGTAATCAAAAGCAAAGGAAATAACAAGAACAATAAATAAAGAAATAAATAGAACATTATTTTTTTTTACTGCTTTCTAAATAAATGATAAAAGCTACAGCTTTACGTTCAATTTCGAGTCTAGCACACAATTCTTTGAAAAATGAAGCAAACTTGACATGCTTTGAAAACCTTAAATAAAACTAGACAGGAACTAGAATTTCTTCAAATCTTCCGAAGTTTTAAGCACTAGTGAAAAATCTCCCAATTTTGCATTTTTTCACCAAATGTTTTAAAATGCACGATTGCAATTTGAAAATCTCACATGAATAAGTATATATCTAAATTCTTCATAAATATAAGGCCTATAGAAAGAAAATGGCAGAGATGACAATGCTGTTATATGAAGGAAATATATATAAAAGTTTTATATTGCAATTAAATTTTATTAACACATTTTGCAATTTTGTATTATGGTATAATAAGTTTAACGAATTATTAAAATTTCTATTAATTAACTGCTTTAGGTTTGACAATATTATTTCTTAATATAATTTTTAATTAAATATTTTAAATAGGTTGGCTTTAATGATTTTCTCAGCAAATTGATTTTTTAAGCTCTATATCTATCAACTTTTGATAGATTTAGAACTCGTATTACTCAAGAAGCATTACACAGTTGCATTCATTGTACTAAATAAGGGATAATGTAATATCTAAAATTTAACGTCACCTCAAGTAAAATTTGAACTTTAATTTATAGCTGTACTTCAATTATTTCTGAGGAAAATTTCACTAATAAGTACAATAAAATCTCCCCCCCCCAAAAAAAAATAAAAGAATCCCTTAAACAGAAACTTAACCAATGTAGGTATAAATTTCGCATCTTCATCCAGGTAGAAAAATCCAGAACGATGAAAATGATTTGAATTTCATGTCAGGAATGCAGTATATTTTTGTGAAATAATGATCAAATAACAAGATTTTGGATAGCAAAAGAGTATTCAGAGGTAAAAAAAAAAAAAACCTCAAACAAATTATCCCTTGCGTCTTTTGTAAAGGCTGTGAAACGATATTTCTTATTAAAAATAATAACAAACTGAAGATGAAAATAATCTTTGTAAAATTCCTTTATTAAATGATTTTTTTTTTACCATTTTTTGATTACACGTGATATTGTATTTACTGGTTTTACTGATTTACCTTTTCGAATCCATTTTTTATTATTTTTTAATGCGGAAGCTTTAATTTTTTACAACACAATATCGTTCAAAAATTGTTAGAAGCATAATCAGTAATTAAATAAATAAAATTCGTTATTAATTTTTTAAATTAAATAAATGAAATTTTTTTAATTAATAATTATGAATATACTTATGCAAAAATGTTTTAATTTCGTCATTTCACATTACCTAAAATTCAATAAAAATATTTATTTATCAAAAAAAATGGCAGTAAAAAAAACGGAAGACTATATAATGTAATCTTATGGTATATCATTTGCGATTTTTTTTATTGTTAATGGGAATAAAACTGGTTAATTGATCTTTATAAATTAATGTTTCAAAACAATTATCTTAAATTGGTGATTTGTGCTGAAAAAGTATTTTTTTCATGCATATAAATATGGATAAAAAATATTTAAGAATATATTATTATTTTCACCTTTTTTTGCTTCTAGACAATATTCATAGCATTTTCGAATAAATGCAGTAAATGCCAAAAATAATGAGAAAGTATTAGAAATTTGTGATGATTTTTCATTTATCTAATATTAATTTCCTTATATTAAATTAAATAATTTAAATAGAAATAGCAACAGTTATATTCTTTAAAAAATTGAAATGCTACCACTTCTACTTTTAATTTCTTTAGTGTTCGTATAATCTTGAATAAATTTAATGTATATATGGATAAAAAATATAAACTAAATTAAACTAACTTAAAATCAGCTATAAAATATTTTATAATATTACCAAAGCACAATAACATTTTATTAAACGCTCATTATTTAAACGTATATATATTATTTCGCATCAGTAATATATAAAATGCTTTGAAACCTCATTTGTTTGAGTAGAAAATTTAATTAAAAATTTTTCCTGATAGTAAAATTTATTGTAAAGAAAAGAATTAACATATGTACACAAATATATAAAATAACGCATTTTTTATAAATGTAATGCATAAGAGAATACCTGATTTACAAATTCGATTTATCTGTATTTTTTAGAATTTCTAACATGCAAAGTTTTTGACAAAATAAAAAAAATTGAAATAGCAACTGTTATTTAAAAAAAATATTTTTTTCCTTAAATGCATCGTAATATATCTTTTAATTCTGTATAAGCATGCAGTTTACATTACTGTATAAGTATGCATAAAATTTTGCGAGCATGCAGAAATATTCATTTAGAAATTAACTCACGGACTAACTTTGTTTAGTGTTATCCTTTCCCAGATAATCGGTTGAATCTCTTCAAAGACACCTGCGAACTAAATCAACTCTTCATATTTACAAACTGATTGGCCATTCACCAGCATTTTATAAATGCAGTTTTTCTGTAACCTTACGTGGCGCCATCTGTTAAAATATGGATTAGAAACATGATACTTTAAAAAGAAATTTTAATGAAAAGACCGTTATGTATTTTGTAAAAATATGCCTAATCGGCTATAGCAGAGAATATTTTTCATTTGAATTAAAAAAAAAAAGGACTTCAAATAGAACGTTAAATATAATATTTATGATAATTTTATTATAAAATTGAACCGCTTTTTTTGTGGCTGTTTATTCTATTATCTCAATAAAACGGCTGAAAGCAAAAGGATTACCATTAAATTATAAAAATAATATGTTTTTAGCAAATATGCATCAATAATGGTACAATATAATCGTATGCCTAATTTATATCGGGTAGAAATTCTTACAAAGTTTAATTTAAGTATGCCTAATATGTGTATAATGTGCTGGATATAAGTAGGCTTAAAGGGAGAGATATAAATTTTTTCTGATAAAAACAAAGCAATGTTACTACAGTAATTTTTCAATAATTCATGTTTTAATAAACTAATGCTTCGAAAACTAAGGTGGACAATATTGAGAGAAAATTGAGAATACAAAAATGTTAAATAAAATCTCAAAATGGTAGTTTTATTTTTGCTAAAAATATATCACAAATGTCACATTTTTATCATAAAAATCGATTATTGTATAGCTATTATATGAATAATACAATAATTTCTTTCTAATTTTTTAAAACTATGTCATATAATGAAGTAATATTATCTGCTAAGCATTTCAAAATATCTAGAAATCATTTAGTAAGTATAAGTCTATTTAAAATAGTGATTTGAATTGGACTAAGTGTAATAATGGCATTCCATAAAAATGTTTTATAAAAGTCGATTTGAAACTATAAATATATATCAATAATATTTCGAAGTTTCTTACTAAAAATATTGCAGACTGCAGAGACGATTTTTTTTGAGTGTGGAATTTTTTCCCTAATGAAAATACATCTTTGTGGATTATAATAATAATACATAAATGGGTTTTTATTGGCTTCTGAAAATCCTTAACAACAAGCTACAAAACATCATTTCAACATCATCACTTGTACTGATATTAAAGTAGATAAATTTTTTGATTCAACAAAGGGAATTATTGGATATTCTTGAGAATATAAGTCCGAAATTATGATTTTGTCTTTACACGGTACCTTGGTTCTTTTTGCAATTACTAACGAATGCAATTACCCAACTTTAAAATGACTATTTATGAATGAATTTTATCTACATATTTCATATATTATTGTCTACCCTTATATAATATTCCACAGAAATAATATATATACAGCTTTATTGGATGAATTTTCAATTTATAATTTTAAAAATAAATATTTCGTTCAAAATTTTAAATAATTTTTTTTGTTGCTGTTACAAAATATACAGTCAGTACAATGTTCAAACCTCGGTTCATTGAATGTTCCAAAGCTAAACTTCGATCTCCAAGAATATGAACTTTTTGGGAAATGTCATTTGAGTAGGGCTATCAGTTAGTAACTTTTGATTAATTTGTGAAGTTTCAAACATTCTATATATTATAAGAAGAAGCAATTAGGTTATCGAACCTTCTTCTAACACTAGTGCTCCTAATATAGTTTATATTTTTTTCCACCATCATTGTAACATGTTTAATTATAGGATACATCTTTCATCTGAATCCGTAAATGTTTTTTCTTCCAAAATGTATATTTAGAGATAATATATTCTTAAATTTTTTTGAATATTTTCCAAAATACGAAATTGTGAGATTTTTGTCAGGCATTTCCAAATCTAAAAACTCTTGTAAGGATTCATGTGAGGTATAACTGATTTCAAAGAAAAATTTCACCGGGAAAACAAAATCTTGCAAATTTATTGTCATTTTGCCTGGAAAAAAGCATGACGGCGAAAACCGCTTTATAATTTTCACCACCACCCATATCATAAGATTTTATAGCGTGTACCATAGTTTGTCGGATGCCAAATTTCGCATTTTTTTTTATTTTGACTATTTCTCCTCTATAAGATATATTACGGCTTTCATAATTTTCTGATGAACAGTTATAGTTACAAATATATCTGAATCAATGAGGTTTAATTATAGATTTAGATTAAGACTTAAGGATTATTTATATGCAACATTTAGTTTTAAGACATTGCCTACCTAATGGATTATTTATACGCAAAAAATTGCCAGCATTTACATTGTAAGACTACGCGGCACTTTGGATATTCTTTGTAACATACTGATGAAATTGAACTTTTGCCGAGATATCAGTAAATGTTATCTCAGCAAACATTAATGTTCATGCTTTCTGATGAATCTTCTGTTTAGATAACATTAAGTTTCTCGTGCAAAATCAGAGTGGAGAAAGTTCGTCTCATCTGCACTGCTTTGTAAGCTGTAGATGAAAATTCGTCAATAACAACTGCTTTTATTTGTGCCAACTATTTAAATTGTTGATAATTCTGGATATTGTTTTGCAATGTCTGGATATTGTTTTGCAAAATTGCAATGCTTTGTAATTTTGCAATTTATATTGAAAAATTAATTTCCTTTTTAATCTGAAAATATAGGAAAGCATTTTTATTCAATATCTGCAATAACACGTTTTCATACCATATCGCAAAGTTATTCTTTCTATATGTTTACATTTGTTCAGTAATATGCAATAAAGTTCAAAATTATATTATGTTTAATGATTCGATCATTTATGGCAATGTTGAATAAAATGCATGATTTCTGTGAAAATTTAGCAATTAAATACTGAATAAAGTCTCTAGTTTTGCTTATTTTATTTTAAAATTATAGTATAAATTAAAAATGCCTTTAAATACTTACCTTAATTAGACTACCAAAAGGTGTTATTTCTGTTAATTTATATCTTTTTGTTTTTAGTTTATAATTCATTGCTACTAATATTGCGCAACGTGGATATCAATTATCTTAAATTTTGATGTAGGAGGCACCACATGATTTCAATTTAATTAATTATGATTTGATACAAGACACAGTTTTGTGTAAAGTAACATTGGCTGATAGTATATTATAGTGTATTTTTCAAAATGAGCATGATATACTTTATATTGCCATATATTCATATTTTAGTTATTTTCTGGAATTTATTAGACCAACTATCTAGGGAATTTTAAATTTATAAATAATCAGTCACCTTATTAAACTTTTAACGGTTAATCTTATATTATTATATATATTTGCAAATCTTGAAATCTCAACTTTTTTTGTAAACTAAAATGTGTTAGATAAGCTCTATTAAAATTAGACATACTTGATAACAATCATATTGCGGAGGAAGAGAGAAATTCCGAGAGGTGGACCATACATGTCCCACTGTCATTTTAGATAAGAGAGAGAGAGAAAAATAGATCTCTTACGAATATTTATTTTTTTAGGATTATTTACGCAGAATGTCTATGAGCAAATATCATGTGGGATAAGAGGCAAAGCATAGTTTTCAAAGGGAAAAGCTGGCATATACTACTCCTATATAACTCCTACTGAGCTCTGAATCAACGAAGATTATTCAAAATGTTTTAGAATTACAAAAATTCCATTGGAATTCTATAATTTCGCGAAATTATGTTGCAAGATTATCATATCAGTGATTATATTGTGTGATTATCATTCTTATAATGCCAGAAAATAATAGTATCATAATTTTTATTACATGCGGCGTTGGGAAGATATAAATTTAGAAAGCAATCGCAATCCTTACCTTCTTAACTCTTCCTTTTTTATCCAAAATGTCCATATGATTATAATATTTATTAGTATGATTATAATATTATGATTATAATATTTTCAATGAATTATGTATGATTATAATATTTTCAATGAATTGGATTCTATTTTAATTGTTAATTTGCTGAAATAAATTTAATTTGATTTTTGATAGGAATGCCCACTTGCCCTACAGAAATGAGTTCAACTGCAACTTAATAAGGAAAAATCTTAACGAATCCGTTGAATTGCCAAAATGTTGCTAATATGGTTAATAATGTTGTAGTAATTTTGATTATAGGTATTTATTTTTTTTAATGATTATTTTAAATAACATGTCTCCATTAGGCAATTGCTAATTTTTTTGTTTCAAATTCTGTCACAAAATGAATTGAACTTCATTCATTCATACGAATTTATATAATTTTCCATTTTGTATCAATGCAGAAACATACCTATTTGCATTTTGCTATCATAGCTTCACATGTATCTAATTATTTTGTAGTATCAAAATGGTGGCTCCATTTCAGCTTAAAGTGTTCATCACCAGATGGCGCCAGGAAAACTGCTCTTTTCATGTTTTTTCTAAATAAAGATAGCATTAAAGAGATACACATAGCACTTGCTTTGAAAAAGAATTCACATATTTAATTGGAAATTTCTTACAATGTTATATCTTTAATGCAGTCTGAAGAATTAATGCCATCTTTGGCATGATACGAGTTAATGTTTTTGCAAGTTAGGAGTTTCTGATTTTTAAAAAAAATATTGGATTGATTGAAGTTTGCATTTAATAAGAATGACTTCTGTGATTTTTTTTTATTAAGCGATGAATACACAATAATTCATATGCATTTTTATTATGAATATTATAACGAGATATCATATAATTATCAGAACTTTTGAGTACTAACTTTTAAGAAAATACAGAAAAATGTAAGTAATTTTAACTTTAGATACAAATAATTTCATAAAATATTTCGTTCTTAATCGTTCGTAATCCTTTGTTCTCTCTTACCGCAAACTCGATTTTAATAATTCACAAATTTTCGAAATGCAAGAGAAATATTTGTTTGGATGGTATTAAGTAATGTAATAAAAATATTGCGGTATAAGGAAAACCCAATTTGTTAACTATTCATTGAGTATGACAAATTCAAATGCGATAATAAATATACCACCGAGATGCTATTATTCTGTAGTAATTCGTATTCCCTTGAATGTGCATTGCTTTTCTCGTCGAATTCTAATACCAGATGGCGCCAGCAAATTTCGGAGTACAATATATAAATATTATACTCTTTCTATACCGTAAAGTAAGATCCATTCAGCTGCCTATTTTATTATTTTGTATAAAAAGTACTAAAGGCGTTAGGTGACTGCTTATTTCTGAGAATATAATTCATTATTAATACAAATAATGAGAGATATATTCATAATTAAATTTTTTATGCATTACTTGGATTTTATGATGCCCCTAAAAGTATTTTTAATGAACAAATTGTAATAATCATTGAAGCATATTATTTTATAAACTTTTACCTGTTTTGTTGAAATATCATATCATCGCAATGCCATTAAAAATTACATTGTGTCCTCGTGAGTTATCTGCTATTTCCACATTATCTTCCAAAGTAGTGCAATTATACTTTTTTTTCTCCTTCTTGTACACTGGATAGGAAATAAGCAGAAACCTTTCTCCTTACATTTAAAATATGGAAGAAAACACGCTATTAATTATTTAATTAAACAAACCATAAATAAAGGAGTTTGAATTTCATTGCAAAAGCAAAAGTATTGTGTGAAAAATAACTAAAAAATAATGTATTTATATGCAATAATATTTCTTAAGATATTGCAGGGAAAATCAAAGACTTACTAAGTTTTGATTAAAATTTCAGAAAAAAACATTTCTCATCACAAAATATGTTTGTGCCAAATTTGGTAATTTTAATATCTCTATGTCACATATACACGGACATACCTGCAATTTAACTAAGGCTATTTAAGAAGTGTCCTGAAACTAATCGCATCTCTTGAAAGTAGTGATATCTCTTTGTCCCCAATAGCCCCCCCCCCCCACAGTCGAAATTAAATTTTTAATATAAAAATCCTAAAGAAGACTGATGACTCAAAATTCTGTTTGCCAGAAATTTGTATCGAGAACTCTGAGGACACAAATCATAATCACAAAATTAAAAATAAAAAATAAGAATGGGCAAACTATGAAATGAAAATAAATATTGTTTACAAATGGCAATATCGTGAAAAATGACAAAAAAAAAGTACTTACAAAACTACATAGTTACATTTTTAAATGGAAGGAACATTTAATTTTAAAGTCATAGTAAATTGAATTTAGCTCATGATTTAATTTGTCAGTTGACTAATTATTTATTCGCCATTAATTGAACAGAAAAAGATATTCTAAACAATTAGAATGAAATAATTATAATTGATTTAAAATAAGACAGTTACACCCCCCCACACACACACACAATTTTTTTTTCTCCTTTGGCTTTCATAAGAAATACAAGAAATGAAAAATGGGTGACAAATAATTAATAGAGGAAAACATTTGAACGTATAAACATAAAAAATAGATAAAGAAAAAAATGACAATAAAATTACAATACTTCGATGGAAAAACGAGTGACAAATGAAATGTAGAATGAATATGTATGTCTAATTCAGAAGTTCAAAAACAAGGAAAGAGGTTAATTCAGGAGTTTAAAACTATGCAAAAAAGATACAGTTTGCAGATAGTTCGAAGATGAGTTCTATGAAGGGAAGAAGTGATTTGAAAAAAGATGAATTGCAGCCCATTATGGAGTAAAGCGCGATAGTGAAGTAAGGAACTTTAAATCACTGTCAATGATGGATGAATCAAGGGACAAAAATGCAAGAGCAGATTTTTATGCTAAGCTAATTTTAATTTCCCCACTAATCGAAAGAGAATGCTTATGTTATAAGAAAACGAGAAATCACTTTTTAGAAGATGATGTAGCTGAAAAAGCCAGCTAAAATTTTAGGTCTGTGTCAAAAACACTCCACTCCACTCGGGAAAAATCAAGTTAAAAAAAAAAAGCTAGAAACTATATAATATTAAAGAGTCGGATGGAAAAGACAAGTTTCGTTTCGGAAAGATTAAGCACATCTTAGATTTTTCTTCTTGATATTATAATAATGGCTATTTTGGGGAAGCATACTGGTTTATTTTGTTCGCTATATGGTGGTAAGTGATTTAAAGCTGTAAGGAGATTCTCCGTGGTATAATAATGGGTGGGGATGCCTATTACTCTACAAGGAAAATATGGGAATTCGATAAGTTTCATCCATTGATATACTACGGAAAATATTCATGTCTCGCGGAAAATAACATTTCGTTACAGCCAATCGATTGGTTCTGCGCAGACGTTAGACTAAATTCCCATCCACATCTAACATTTAATGCAAGCATTTCGAAAGCAAATTAATTTTTTTTAATATATGCTTACGGATACTTCAGAGTAAATAATCCATGTTATATTTATGAATAAATCCATTAAGTAATCCCTATGTTAATTGATTCTATAACGCAGTTTGGCAAGAATCTATCGTCATCCATAGGATCTCAACTCTTTAAAAGATCGTTTTGAAACTGTGGATATTTGGAACTCACAATAAGTAGAATTTGAGATCGAAATCGCTTAGCGTATATCTTGGAGATCAGTTCCGATTTATGAAATAGCTCTTGTAATAATACATAACATATGGACAAGTTTTTACTTTGCCCCATATTTTTGAAACTAGAGAAGCTCAGTAGCAGCTTATACGTTTTGGTTCATTCTAAATTTTTTTAGCTCTAATTAAATAGCCTGAAATAATTATAGAAAATATCGAATGAGCTGCAATAAACTCAACTCTGACTCCAGCTTGATTTTTTGAATTAATTACTTGCCGTGGTTTCAGCAGTACATAAATATGGAGACATAGAAATATCACTTGTTTTCTTGACAGGAATGTACAGATTTACAACACATCAATATCCCCAATATCGAGAGAATTAGATATTAACAATTTTCCAATTCTTTTCTTGCTTGCTCTGTCTTTTAACCTCGTTTGAAATAATTTTCTAAAACTTTAATATCATTTCATTTAAAGATTCACAGGAAACTATTTCCTATTTATAAAGTGTTAATCAAATTTTTCTGTTGCTATAACTCAGTTAAATAAACACGTAATTTTACAGAAAATAAGCATAAATCAGAGAACTCCTCTAAAGCTATTTTCACGTGTCAGCCGGAAGCATATAACATTAAAAAAGTAAGTATATCCTACTAGCTTATATTCAACTTAGAAATGAGACTAAAAAACTAATAATTAAGGATTGGAAGGAGATATGAAATAATTCCATAAATTGTGAGCACAACCTATCAACATATTAAAAATGTTTCGGCTAACCGAATTGAGGATTAGTTTCATCTTAACCAAGTATGCATTAGCCATAGTGTATTTTCTGTGCATTAAAGTCATTTCTTTGACTTTAATGCACAGAAAATACACCATAACTTGACAGTGGGGCACCGAAGAAGAATCTATAAATCACATGATCAAAGCTTGTTCACTATGGCGAGAATATAGACTCAGTTAGCCAAGAAATTGAATGCCTCTTGAAGTCGAACTGATTAAAATTTCAGTCAGTAAATCTTCTATTAAGGATATTTTGTCAAAGCTTTTGTATTTAGCTCTCTCCTAATGTAAAAAGAAAAAGCTCATTTAGTGTATTTTATGCATTTTTAATGCTTTACAATTTAATATGCAATGCAAAATCTAATGTTTTTTTCTATTTTTTTCTGTACCAATATTCGTTCTCTCTAGAGGGTCCTTTATTGTTTGTAATTGTCCAATGCCATCAAATGTCATTTGTTCCTTCGTGCTTGGTGAGGCTGCTCTTCGGCGGCCCCATTAAATTTCCAGCATGGCTTCTGGCTAGGTCGGTCTAAATACTATAAATTCTCCTAACTTATTAAATGCTGGTAAACGCAAAAGAATTATCTGACACAAATGAGAACATTGGTTAAACAGAAATAAAAACTGACTTTGACTACTGCAAAATGAAAATATTTTGCAGTATTCTTCTTTTCTACGCATGTATGCAATATTAATTTCAAATGCTGATACTGCGATAATAATGCTAATGGGCAGTTTATACTAAATTATTATTTAATTAATATTTAAAAATCCATTACTGCAGATTAGAGCTTCAACTAGCAGAAAGAAGAACGAAATTAGGCTTTTTAAACAAGTTACAGAATGAAGAATAAAATTTGGTATTTACATACATTTTAATATAGCTGTATTAAATATCTTATATTATATTATATATATTTAATGATGCTTTTAGTAAATAAACTTAAATATTAGAGTACTCGAAGTATTTAATCTAAGTTGTTCCAGTTTGTATTATCATTTCAAAGGGAATTTTAATTAAAGCTGTGTGAGTTATTCTTCGTTTCAGAATTGTTTTCAGGAAGTATTTTTTGCACGAGTATTCATTTTACGATGTTCATGATTCAATGCATTTGTGCATTCCAAATGAAATATGTCATTTTGCTATATTTACAAATTACCAGTCAAACAGTAATTAAATTTGGATTACGAATCTATGTTCGGTTTAATCTGACAAAATTAGATAAAAAAAATCGATCAAGATTTAAAAGGGTAGATTCATTAAAAGATAAAGATTCTGCTTAGCTCATTAAAAAAATTGTCTTCAAACTTTTAAACTGAACCTAAAATTGCCACTGTAACCAGCTGACTGAAGTAGAGATCGAAAATTTCAGACTTTCAAATTTAATAGAAAGGAAACTAAAAAACGAAAAGATTGAAAGAAAATATATTTATAGGTGAGCCTCAACTTCTTTTTTTTTAATAAAATTTGCAGTGACATTAGATATATTCCACGAATTTTTATTTCATTTACAAATTAGCATTTAATTTTTAAGTAAAGTAATCGATAAAAAAGTTAATGGCATTTCAAAACTTAAAGGCTTAATTTTTGGCTACTTTTTGTTCATTTCCAAGTTCCTAATCCTTTTATATTCTTGTCTTTCAATATAAAATTCTTTATTTACTAATTTATTAATGAAAATTCTTAAAATTTAAAGGTTTTTTTCAAAGAAACATACACAAAAGCAGTTACGGATAAAGCGAACTATTCATGAAAAAGTTGCATTTCTCTCCAGTAATTTTTTCATGTTAAAGTTACGTGACACTTAAAGTAAGTTCGCATCCTCCGTGTAACTTTATTCATATTTAATTCATACTTAAACGAGAAAATTTTGTATCACTTATCCGCTTCTAGAGCATGATTTGTTAAGTTGAAGTTCTTCAAAATACAAAATATTTACTCCACAAAGGATTGTTCTTGAAAGAATTATGAAAACTACTATTGGTAGCTATAAAAGTATTATTAACTTATTAATTGTAGAAATATAAAAAGAATATCTACTCGAAAAAATTGAAATTAATAATCACAAAATAATTCATGATATTCCTTTCATTACAGCTGTTGAATGCTAATGTTAAAAAAAGGATTTTAAACTACTTTCTGTTAATAATTTTATGCAGATTAATTCTATTTAGGAATCGGAATGGTCAAAAAATAATATACATAATTTATTTCAAATATATGTTATATAAAAGTTAAGTGGCATATCAGTTTAGATATAATTAATCAGACTTGTGATTATGAATTTCCTAAATGAAAACTATCCCATTAAAATCTAAAAATTTTTTTTGTCAAGTTTTATATTATGGAAATCTTCACAAATTTTAATGTAACGAGTATTAAAAAAAATAATGTTTAATTTCTTTGTAATAGGAATCTAGGAGTTAAAATTTAGAAATTAAAAAATTCATAACTTTGTCATTTCTTGGTTAGAGTGCAGCTGTTTTTTTGTTGTTTGAAATAAATCTGCGTCAGAAATATTTCACGAAAGATGACCAGACTAGTTGACTATTAACAAATTTAACTTACTAGAAATATTACTGGAAAAAATTACGGACTTAAACATTGAAATTTTGTACATCATTTAGGCCATTTACGTTTTTTTAAAGTGTGTCTTTATCTAATGATCAAGAAATTTGACATTGATAAAAATGAGAACTATAGTATTCTCTATTAATATTAAACTGACATTAAACACTCTTAGTAAGAATTTCTTTATTCAAACATTTTTTTAACCTAAAAAAATATAACAGTATTTTTTATGTTTGGGGCTTGATTTATTATTTCCCTTTTGTTCAACACGGTTTGCGTTAAATTTTTTTAGGTGTATATTGGTGAAATCCGACGATTATTTAAATACAAATTTTTCTTACGACTCTTTTTCTTTCGTATTTTTAACAATTTATTTGAATTATATACCGTTAGTATAAGCACCACCGAATACACTTCTAGTGGATATAGTTAGCTAAAATTGGAATTCGTATTTTTGTACTTCATTAAATATTCGTCTTGGGAAAAAATCATTTACTGCAGAGTATCTAAACTATCCAATTCATTTATCACAAATTTATAAACAATGTTATAAATACCTTAGTGATACAGACGGCAAAGCATTGAATTTAAAATGAGTCAAATTATTGAATTTAAAATGAATTAAAAAAACTTTCTCTACAACTAATAGAACTAATAATAGAGCAACTAATAGGAAAGAACTAATAGAGCAGAAACAATAAATAATACATGATATTCCAGGAAGTGTTTAATGCTTTTTCGAAATTGACTTCTGATGTTTTGAGAATTTCTGTTGCAGTAAAAACTGATAAAACAGTTTCTATATTTTTAAATTTATATATTTATTATTTTATATCTTACGAATGGAATTAGCGGCTGTTTGACTGTAAAAGTCATACATAATTTTTAGATTAAAACTTTTAAATGATATATGGATCTTTTTTTGCCGCTACAAGGATTTCCCTGCCGCCATCCGACGACAATCTTTGAAAAGCATCAAGCAACTGACGAAAGATTTTCAAACATCATTTGGAACTCGAAGACAGTTTTAGACAGAATCGTTCGACGAAGACAGCTGAGATGTTAAGCTGTATCATGCTGCTGCCGGAATTCAGCCGGTAAGTCCAAGGCCATACAAAGTTTTTAAATTGCATAAAACTCTACAACTGGGACTCCAATAGGAGTCAGTCGTGCTGGCAAGTTTAAAGCACAGGACATTTTGTAGATCATGAAACTCTCTACAATTGGATCCTCAACCTTTTGGGTTTTAATGGGAGTCAGTTGTGTTAGCAGCTCCAGTGTCTGGTAGATCTTAAACACTGCATAAGAATGAACCACTGGTATGGATTCTACTCTTGGCACATGTAGATATTCCATCCGATGGATATTATCATCACTATCCAAATTAAAATCTATAACCAGATTTCCAAGTGATTGTGAATTAGGGAAGATGAAATGTTATCATTTCCCATATCGTCCTTAAAACGTTACATGCAATGATGGCCTCATTGGAAAGCTCAAAAGTTGCAGTAATCATCGCTCACCAAATAAAACGCACAAAAGTCAGTTGCAAAATGACAGATGAATTTTAACGGAAAGCAATAAAATAGGAATTTATTATTTCTTCTATTATATAGTTTGCATTTTTTAGCTTTGTTAAATATTTAAGCAATGATATTACTGTTGGAAACAATTAAAAATGTGATTGAGATGTTTTATGTGCAATAACAGTTGAAATAGAATCAATCTTTATTACCAGATTAACAACTTACTGTCAACAATTAAGCATTAAGAAATTTAGTGTGGGGGCACTCAAACAGTTAATATTTAAATGAATAATTTCAATTTTATTATAACTATTTATA
>JAPMOR010112576.1:1712403-1738615 GCA_026543865.1 Argiope aurantia | reverse complement strand
ATATTTTAATATTGAAACCAAATATATTAACCAATATTTTAATATTGGAACAATGAGGCGATTAATGTTTAATAAAATTAGAAAGAAACATACGGAAAGAAAATGGGTAATACTGAACAATTTGTATTTTTAATCTTAAAGTGATATCTAAATGATTTATACTCAATATTATTCTTTGAAATTGAAGCTCTAAAATATTGATTGCTTTTTATAAAAAAAATTCACGCTCTGAAAAGTCCCTTTTAATGAGAACTTATGATTAATAAATGACTAATATTTGCATTTGGTAGATCTGAGTCCAACGGTTTGTCCTGTAGACATATTGAACGGTTTTTCCATCATGCATGTTGTATCCCACGTGTCACAATTCAAAGATAGCATGACTGCCTAATTTTCAAGTTAAAAATTATTATTTATGTTAAATTTAAATTAAATATGTATTTTAATATTTTTTATTGGATAAGATATCAGTTTGTGATATCAAATCCTTAAAAATAGAAGACTGTAGATGTAGAGTAGTCAAGGATTTATTTCCTCAGTATCCAGTTCTCATTACCGAAGTTAAATTTGGGAAATGCAAGAAAGAGAAAAAGATATTTTAAAAGGGAGATACTTCATGATACTCTAGAAGGGAGTTAACGTTTTACATACCTTAAGATAAATTCTTGTTACAAAAATGAGATACTTTGTACCATCAATATAGTCCAGTAATTCAATACTTTTACTTTCTTGTATATATAGTACAGAAAGTATTGTAAGCGTTAAAAAATTCGAAATCGAGGCTTTGACGAACCTCCGCGGTTTAGACCTCCCAGAGTTCGAAAAACTTATTTTTGGAAAGTATGACTGTGACAAAAATAAATGAAAAACGCTTTGAGATAGAGATGAAATTTGGACTAGTTTACACTAAATTTGTGGATTTCTATAAAAGTTTTAGCAAAAGAGGAATCAGAGGAAGCCTGTCTATCTGTTTGAATATAAGTTGAGATGATTACTACAAAACGAAGAGTGCTGGATAAATAAAATACTGAATAAAGAGATATAACATATCTGGTGGTGACGCCAAACAAATTTTGAGCCAAACCAAAGAAGGGTTGACTGTCTCCCGGTCTGCACCGTCAGAAACATGTCAATGCGCTAGCTCCAAAACGCAAAAGACTTAAGCTTATCAAATCTTGTATAGGATTTTAAGACTATATTACCTTGTATCAACCTTGTTCGTGATAACATATCGTTATCTTTAGATATTGTGTACATATTTTTGTATTATTGAATTATGGATGGTTTTCAAATTTCTTATGAAAAAAAATCTTTAATTTTTAAAAATAACTCCTACTATTTTTCTATAAATGAATTCATTTCTTACATTTTGAGCATTAATTTCTCAAAAAAAATTCTTGAAGCTTTTTTTTTTAATCCTTTGCCTGAAATAAACCATAGTTTACAGGAAATGTCATTTTATCACATAAAAAAATGTAAGACGAACATCCACACCAATGGTCACCAATGAAATACACCACAATTTTATATAATATATAAAGAAAAATAGATTTTTATATATATACGGGAAATCCCAATTCTTTATCAAGTATTTTATATCCTTTCTCTTCAGAAATGTTTTGAACTTCGAAGAAATTTCTTTTCACAAAAAAAATTGCAAAAAAAAAGTCACCCTAAAATTACTGAAATTACTAAAAAACATAAGAAATATTATATACAGAGAATGATAGAAGTAAATATAGGTGTAGAAAAATCTAATTATATGGATATGAAATTAGAGTTTTGCGCTAAATTGAAATGCAAGAACTTTACAACTTCTGATTTGCGCGGGAATTCTGTTTTATACTTACATCTTAAGGTTTAATTATTATCAGTTTAACTGGCCTAGTTTGGTATGCCATATGTCAAATTATTGGCGGTGTAGATTTCTCTTTTAAAAGAAAATTTTTGACTTGAAAACATGCGAAACAAGAACGTGTTTCTAATCTTTCCTTCCTGTCTTTCCCATCAATGCTGCATGTATCTCAAAATCTTAGCCACGATTCAATATAATATTTTGATAATCATCAGTAAAATAAAAATTTAATAGAATTTCTAGGATAAAGAAACGAAGTGAGATGCAAGAGTACAATAAATAAGAGTGTAAAAGAGTACTTAATTAAAAAACTGTTGAATATTTGCATTCCGATTGCATCATACTAACTGTTATCTTCGACACTTATATATCTAAAAGTTTGGACTTAATTTACCAGATTAATTAGAATAAAAAAGCCCAAAATTACATTAATAATTTACATAAGGATTTGAAATAAGACAAGCATTTCCATTATAAAGAATTAATACTTCAGTAAGATTAAAACATGTCAAATTGAAATATGTGTATGAAATTTGCCTAAATCGGTAGTATTTTACATTTGGAAGAAGATCAGAGAACTGGTCAGGCATTAAAAAAATCCTTAAGTTGACCAACAAATAATTTTTTTTAATGAAAAGAAGACCTAGTACAAATCTAATTAAAATATTGTACATAGTAATTGCAAAGCACAATCAAAATACTAATATTGCTAATTGCCTGATTAATTGTTCCATGTCGGTTGAGTATGTTAATATTCACATTATTTGAAAAATAAAATATATATTAAAAATTTAATTAATAAACATGAAATCTTATTATATATTAAATACACAGTAAAGTTATTAAAAATTTTTTGACTGGGTATCTTGCCATAAGTTTACGCTCTATCAAGTAATGATTCCATTTTCCGTAAGAAATCGATGGATAATGAACGATATAAGAGATTAATGGATTTCTTACAGTGGAAGATAATTAATATAATGACCATTCATCTGTGCTATCAGAAAGAAGATTAATTTCCAGACTGACTTAACTGGAAGGTCACTTTGTGATTTTTCCGTAATATGTAAGGTAAGTATTGAAAGTAACTATTTGCGTAGGATTCTAATCATTCTGATTTTATTTTATACTTTATAGTAGTATACTCTATTTTTTACTTATTTTATTTACTTTAATTTTGTACTCGATAGTTTTTATGTCAGTATTAAACTGAATCCAAGCAAATGATTTGGAATTCAATAAGTAAATTTTAAAGTAAAGTATTTGACATTTTTCTTCATTAAAAAAATGCTGTCTCCTCGCCATTTGTATTTACCGTTCAGTAATGCACTAGATAATCTTAGAATGAAAACGTAAAAAGTAAACTGGGTTTTTTCAATCCAATTCAGAGAAATAACTTTTTTATTCATATGAAAGATGTGTGCGCAGTAGTTTTCATTCTTATCGTAAAACTGCAGCACTGACTGCAAATATTTTAAAGGTATAATTTTGTTAAACTTTTTGTAATTATCTTAAAGGTCAAGGTATTTTACTTATAAATTAGTTAATGCCCCAAAATATGAATTAATCCTATAATCGCAATTTTGTAAGTAAAAATCTGTTGTTGCCGACGAAACCACAATTCACTGAAATAGCGTTTAAAACTTTTTCTAGAATTCCCAGTAAGTGGAATTCGAATTCGAAATTACTTAATGCGTTCTGAGAAAATCTTTTACATATTATTAAACAATCAAGTTAATGTAACATTTATTAGGGTTACACTATATTGGAACGAATTTGTAATAGTTATTCCATATTTTTGAAATTAAAGTTGCTTTGTAGTAGCTGATCACCTAACTCGTATTGATTTCTGTAGCTCCAAAGCGATAATTAAATAGCAAGAGAAAGTTATATCTAATTTCAAAAGAGCTACAACGGATTTTCTCTCCAACTCGAGTCTGGCTCTTTGAATTATATATGGATTAATGCACCGAAACAACGTGTGAATGCGGAGACAGAAATACCATTTGTTTACAAGGAATGCACAGCTGAACCTACTGATAACAAGGAAATAATTTCCTTTAACAGGTTATGCAAATTTTTCTCTACTAAAATTATATACGTTTTCATACATTATATGAAAACATATTCAACAAGCAAATACATTCCACTTATTTAATAAATACCGTTCAAATGGAAAAGTTTTATCGTCATTAGACATTAGTTCAAAAGAAGTAAAAACACATTTTTTAAAGTATTTTGCACTATACTTTGCTTTTGAAATGTGTATTAATTTTATTATTAAATGTTGATGATTCAGAAATAATCCTAATTTAAAATTGATTCTCAGTTAATATTTGTAAAACAATTCATTAATAACAGAGAATAAAAGTTACAAAAAGACGAAAGATCAGATTCTTACAGATACAGCAGTGGAGGACTCGATAAACATTATTTTATGCAAGCTATTGACCGAGAGTTATGAAATTTGATATTCATATAGGTTTAGATAAAAACTTCAAATTTTATTTTTTAAAGCATTATTTTAAGATTAAATACATTATGCATGATAACATTTAATTCTTTAAAACTTTGTTATCATTTAAGGTGCATTTTAATTAAAACTAATTTTATCTGTGTTATTTCATTTCAAAGTTAATTTCAGAAAATATTTATATGCATGCATACTAATTTCACGATATTTATATTCATATACATTGGTATATTCTCAATAATATTGCATCATTAATATATTTATAAATTTAATTGCGTTAATTAAAGTTTACATTCCAACATATTTCGTTATTAAGAACTGAGAATCAATCGATCAAGGTTTCTTTTAAAATTAAAATATAAAAGTTCTGTTTTACACATTAATAAAAGTAATCTTTTATAAGCTTTCAATTTAAATTTAAATGTAATCTAAAATTATCACTTTATTTCACTGAAGCAAAGTTTTAAAATTTCAATATATATATTTAATGATATATTGTGAAGGGTGTCTCAAAAACCTTGACGGCGGCTTTTATTCCTTAAATATTGATCATAGACATATACTGCAAATTACAAAGTTGTGTAAAAAAAGTGTAAAATGTTATGAAATCGATTAAAATTTTCAGGGGATTAAACTTCAAAAATACAAAATTTAAATTTTTATACGGACAACTGCAAAAAAATTCCCAACGAGTAAAATATGCTCCAACCTCTAACAAGGTCATGCACAAAATTTCAGCAATTTATCACAAAAAGTCTCAGATATGAAACTACATAAATACTGACTTAAACCATTTTTCGATGCCTGAATATGAGTTCGCAAAAAGGAAAATTCATGGCAGATATTCCTGTTTTAGGTGTCGTACACAAATTAACAAAGAAAGTAATGATTGAATAAACAAATAATAATTTTGCTATTCATTGGTTCAAAAGTATTAAATATTTGTAAAAATAATAACTTAAAGGACAGATTACATAAGTTTTATAAGTTCATTGACTGTGCTATTTACAAGTTATATTCTGTAATTCATAATAAAAAAATTTAAAATTTGTATTTAAAACTCAAGATATAAATCATATTTTATTTCCTTATGATGCAATCCTGCGTCGCGCCATCTGCACTGAAGCTGTAAACATTTGTATTTTAATTTGTGATTAACCCTTCACCAACTTTTTTAAAACATATTTAAGAGTTTCCATGATAAAATTCTGAAATTTTGTACATGACCTTATTAGAGAATGGGACACATTGTATTAATTATTTTTGTACGGAGTCCGTATAAAAATTTAAATTTTGTATTTTTTAAAGTTTAATCCCCTGAAAATTTAATCGATTTTATAATATTTTGCACCTTTTTTTTACGCAATTTTGAAATTTACAGTATACGTCCGTGATAAATATTTAAGGAATAAAAGCAGCGGTCAAGGCTTTTGAGACACTCTGTATATCGAATAATTAATATATCTAATTAATAGAAAGTAAAATTTAATATCCAATAGAAAATTGACAAAAATATTTTCAAAGAAAAATATATTTACGACATTTTTAAACTGATAAATTTAGTTTAATTTATATTGCTGTCAGATTTATTTAGAATAGCGAAATGCAGTTTTATTCTCAAATAAACATCTATTATTGATGAAATACTATCTGAAATAAAGCCGATAGTATCACAAAACTATGATTCTTAGTTTTTATATATATATTTTTTTACTTATTTCAGTGTCCCCAATCCACTTTAATATTCTTATATTTCAAATATAACATTCTTTATTTCCCGTTTTATGTAAAAAAATTTGTAAAGCTTGGCTTTTTTTTAGAAGGACTACACGCAACAACTGTTACAGATAAAGCGAACTTTTTACCGTAAAAGAAAGCTGTATTTTTTCCTCCACGGTTTTTTATGTTGAAGTTACGTGACACTTAACAAGTTTCGTAGCCTCACTGACTTTATTCATATTTAATTTAAAGTTAAACGGAAAAATGATTTATTACTTGCTCGCTTTTAGAGCACGATCTTCTCATTTAAAGTTTTTCTAAGAACCAAATATCTATTCCACGGAGCGATGTTCTTATCAGGTTTATAAATAGTACTGTTTGTTGCTATAAAAATCTTATAACTGTATTATAATTGAAGAAATGTAAAAGTTAGCTTCTTGTAAAAGTTAAAATTAATATCTATAAAGTACTTCATGTTTAGTCCACAATACAGAATTTAAATTTTAAAATAAACTAAATTATAAATTTGATATTGATTACTCATATTTAAGAATATTTGCTGTAGGTATGCTTTGAAAAGCTATAAAGTATAATATTTAAATATAATAAACTTTAAATAATAAGAATGTAATATATAAAAATGAATTTTCGTTCGTATTTTATGCGCTGCCGTACATTTCATCCGATTGCGATAAAACTTTGGCATAGGCTATTTATTTTGCACAGAATAAAATTTACAAACAAATCGTTTTATACTTTTCTATTATTCAATGATTTATAATTGACAACTGACAAAAGAAACGGCAAACGGCGCATATCATTCGGAGTTATATATCACACAGTATATACTGTGTGGTATATACAAATATATCACACAGTAAAATTATAGTTATTGATGCTAATTGATTGTGAATGAAATGAAATCGAAATTATTCAGTGCAAGCGCTATTTTTTTTCTTTTCTTTAATGATTAGTCATCTACACAAGATTTGTTATTCAACGGGCACAATGTTTTGACTGCGTTGAGCCTCACATATTATTCAGAGTTTACCACACACATACAAAATAGAATTATCGATGTCGATCAAGACTATATAAGTAACCAAAAATATAAGCAATATGAAATTAAGCCTAAGAGATACACCATTTTTACAGAAAAGAAAAAAAAAAATTAAAAGAATACGACCACTAATAAGCAAAAATACAACAACATAAAATAACCATATTGTCATGTAGGCACTCTAGTGTGGAACTTAATGGCACACACAAGAAGTAGAGCTAAACCAATTGATTAATTCAACTCGGAACTCAGAACACAGTGGCTGACATTTCTGCTTTTATACTAGCAGGGAAAATTCCAGAATACTTTTCTGGAGACAGCAAGAAAAGTCCAGAACACTTGTCTGGTAAACTAAAGTAATATCCTGAATCTTTTGGAACATGAAATAAAGGAAAACATAAATCAAGGAATTAAATATTTACACAGACTGCGAATCGCATTGTCTCTAGCGGGATTCGAACTGATCTCTTGATTAAAGAGACACCAGTGCTATGACCATTCGGCCATGGAGAGTCGACTGCCTCTTTTCAATGCGGCAATATAATAACTCTTATAACCAATTATGAAAACAAAAAGGAAAGAACATACCAGCAGCAGACAAATTTTTTTTTTTTTACACAAGGTGTCCCATTCCTGTTTTCCGCGCCCTAAACTGTTTTTGCTAAAGCCATTCAAGGTAGAAATAATTGGGTCTCAGCGCCATCTATTGAGTTAGTTAATATGCAACGGAAAGTCTATTTTTATTTCAGGCAAAGGATTAATCCCAAATCCTTTTTTTATTAAAAAAAAGGAACATTGCAGTAGTTTCTGGGAAATTTATTATTAGTTAAATTTTCAATGAGATTATTTGTTGCTTCAATAAAGGAAATTTTGTTATCACAAACTCTTTTAATCCTGTAAAATTGTAAGAAAATTAAATTTGAAAATTTTAGAATTTAAATGAGAATGATAATTACAAAGTTTAGTTATTTTAAAGTTGAATTCATCCCTTTTATCGTAGATAATTGTTTTATCATTAGCTATTTTGATTTTAAATCCAGAAAGGTAGTCTCAAGTTGATTTTTATTTGTTTCTGTTAGAATTAAATCTTTTGGATAGCAATTAGTCACAATATAGGTACTATCCAAGTTTATCAAAAGCAAGTCATCAATATACCTCCAATTGTTTATTAAATTATATTTAATTATTTTTTTCTCATAGTGATGTAGGAAAATATTAGCTAAAACACTTGAGAAAGCTGTTCCCATTGGAATGCCCTTTACTTGTTTATAAAAATTGATTCCCTTAAAAACGTAATTTTCGGTAATATTAAAATGATATAATTCCAGCCAATTATTTTTAGGAATAACACCTTCATTTAAATATTCGTCATATATAAAAGTATAGACATTAATTAATTTTTCATGGGCAGATTGGTGTTTAAATTTTCGAAGTCAAAAGTATTAAGTTTATTAATGTTGTTATCTTTTAGAAAATCCAAAACTTCTTTGATACTATTAATTACGAAATTATCTTCATCTTTGATTTTGTTCAGGATAATTTAAGTATTTAAAGAAATGTATTCTCGTATAGTAATTATAACTGCCAGTACTACAAGTCACGAATCTGAATTAATGGTTTTTTTAATGAGATTTAACTGTTGGGAGCAAAGAAGGACAATTTAGAGAGCAAGTCTTATTTTTTTTGCGAAAGATATCTTTTTATCTAATTCCTTTTTCCCCGTGTTCTTTAAAATATAAGTTGTATTCATTGATTAATATTTCTTTATGATATTTAAAAATTAAACAGAAATTATTTGCTGATTTATCTATTACTGTAATAACAAATGTTTCCTTTCAATTTCTTTTCTTCATGTTTTGTTAAAATAAATCCCGTGTTCTTTAGATCTGTCAATATCTGTATTCATTTTTGTTTAAATTTCCTCCAAAATTCTCACTTTTCCTTCTCCGAAACCTTCCGCAGGCCAATGGTATTTTCTAGATAATTTAGCAATAAAAATATCCAAATCTTTTCCAATAGGAATTAAGATTTTATTATGGTTTATTTTTTCTCTTAATCTAAATTTAGTTCCTCTTTCCATTAATTCTCTTAAAGAGCTGGATTCAATAATTTTTAAATTACCTGTAATATGACTTTTATACACATCTATAAAATCTTTAGTTTTTTTTGTTACAGTTACAATTTGTTTTATTTATTTTATCTAAATTTTTGCTATAGTAATTATAATTAGAAATCCCGCTATTGAAACAGTTGCTTTATCCATTAAAGGAAAAATGTATCATGTAAAATTTTTGGTAATTTTAGTTTTTCGAAGTAAATATCCAAGAAATTTATCACACATAATTCTTTGTTTACATTATTTTTGCTATTAAATAGTAAATAGTTTTTTTCCCAATATTAAGCTTGCATTTAATTAGATCAAGAATTATACATTTAGTGTACGAATTTTTAAACTTTAAATCCCAGAATTTATTATTTATTAATCATTTAATTTTGTTATTTCTAAGACCAAAAATATGTTTCCTAATTTTGTGAATATTTTCACTATTGTGTTCCAGATTACAATAATTCTGAAATTCCTCAAATATAACTTGAAAATTTTCACCTTTTCCTTTACCTCTTTTAAATCTTTTACTATAGTTTCTTTAGAAAATCTTTAAATATATTAAATTTGTAATAAATGCAGTTATTGTTTAAGTCTCTAACCTTCCCCCATTTAATTTACTATTAAGTCCATAAGGAAATAAGTTTTTAGGTTACAGATATAAATATTTTCTAGGTCTAATCTTTTGTTTTAAGTCATTAACATTGTCTTCTAGAATGTAGATATTAATATTACAATATATTATACAAGAAAGCAATGAAGTAGATCGTTTATGAGTTTCAAATTCATGTGCTTCAGAATCATAACAAAGTTCTTTCCTATGCCATCATATGACACAAACTCGCGCTGACTCTCGCAGATGGGCATATCGCAAGAGAATTTCTTTACAATTGCACAAAAAGAGAACTTTAGAAGATTACCAACGGTGAGTATAAGCCTCCAAGTATTTATGTCCAATCGCAGCATCCCTGCTTTTCGGTTAAGGACAATTCTGTGCTCGCATTGAAATCAGTTACCCTACGGAATCTCATCTACAAATTGATGAGGACCGCCAAGTCACTTTCCCCGCCTCGTTTCAGAGCCTGATTGAGGCTCACTCCCTTGACGGAGGAGACATCTTTTGATGAGGCGCTTTACCTTATCAGGTGTAAATTCGGGCGGAAGGGTGAAGTTGTTTCTCCCGGCGAATTCAAGTTGATAGCACAAGTCATTGTGCATTCCAAGGAGTGCGTTAAAGGGCTTTTCAGCTACCTTCAAGTCGTAGCCGTTATCTGGATATTGGCGCCGTCCAGGATTGTGGTCGCGAGCTTATCATGTACTTGATCCCAGTCTTTGAACTTCGGCAAAACGGCATTTTTCTGCCTATTCTAGAATGTTTTACCCATTCGTTGCTTACCCTCCCTCTTGCGGTTAGGCTTCCGATCTTCGACTGGCAATCCTGGCTGCTCAATCCTGCGGATCACTATGTATCGTTTTAATGACATAACTCCAACACTATTTAAGCTCCTGCACCGCTCATGCTTATACAGTCTAGAGGTCTATCCCGTGAGTATTCTCAGCTCTTATGGTTTACGCAAGAGGTATCCGATTTGCTCGCTGTGCCTGAAATCGCAGACGACGCAAGGCCTTTCTCTTGTTTAGGATTTGGGTCTTCCCAGGGAATTTTGTCATTAGGGTATGTTGGATTTGCCTGTTGAAACACTTCAATTCTATGGTCCCCTTTTTAAAGTTTTTTCCTAATCAGGAGACCAGAGTATTTTTCTCAACCTTTTTGGAAGTTTCAAGCTCTTTCAATCCTTCTGGACTGCTGGATTGGCTTGTCTTGTGTCATTGTGAGTTTCGAAACTTTCTCTCACCGAATAGGCTAAACGCAGTAACGCTTCGGATACCGCTTTGCTTGGCCCATTGCATTTGCCATAGTGAATCCAAATAGATCTAAAGTTTCTACCATTTCTCCCGCACTTAGACCAGATACATGCCTCAGGTGTCGAGTGAAGCTCACGAGTGTGACAGTTAAGGATATCCGCCCGATCAGACTGTTCAGTACACATAGCACATCCATGCGATGCAGTTGCCATTATGGGCAACACTATAGCTACATTCTCGCAATCCGATGAAGTCCCTTCGGGAGACACATGCTCATCTTTCTCTTTTCTGTCAAACCGCAATGCAGCCATCTGGAAGAGAGAAAAGTAGTTTCAATTTGCTCACGCAATACATGCAACAAGAAATGAGAACGTACACCAAAGCAAGGCAAAAAGGATATATAAATTTTGGGACGAACACGTTCAGTTTCCCGAGGGCAACCACCTTGTGTTCTTCCTTCAACTCAAATGACCGTAATGCGTTCGAGAGGATTCAACCGGTCTTAGTTAGATAATTCTATGAAAAGTATGAGTTAGTATGAGTCGCGTAACTGCCGGTACCACACCTTCTCCCAAGCTAATGCTCTGAGATCGGGATTTTCAGCTGACAGCTAACTGTCAACCAGTTCCTGGGTATTCAGAACCTCGAATAAATGCCTACAGAAGATATATTGCGTTCGAGAGTTTCGCTTCCTCCTTCCGTCTTCTGCTTACTCGTATTGCATTCGAAATCTTCGCTTCCAACTTTCGTCTTCCATTTATATTGCGTTCTATCTCAAAGTCTGACTCGGTCGATGTCAAAAAACCTCATCCATTGCCGCCCTTTCTTGAGACTAATTTCCGAAGATATATCCAGCAACCGAAGCTACATGAACGTACGAGGATTTCGTTCGGTTTCCAATTGAAATGAGTATGAATCATATGAATCCGGTTTGCGTTGCGCAAGCGCCCATAGCTCACATTTGATATTTTCTTGGTCATAAAAACAGTACTCACTGCCTGAGGTCTGGAGTAGCCTTCTCTTAATATATCATCAGCAGAATGCTGATGTCCAACCACAGGGACATAGACCCTTAGGATAAAGACTTCTTACGTACTGAATACTCAGTACATTCCACCTAATGTGTTGTGATATTGGACTCTCCCCTAACCCTTCCCACTTGAACTGTTAAGAGTTGGTCTCAACCCACTGACCCCACTAAGAGATTCATTGACATTGAAGACATTCATTCAGAGCTTTAAGCAAAAATCACATTGCTTCAATACCGGTCATAGTAACCGCACTTCTGGCACCAAATGCTACAGAGCTTCTGGTCTTCGAATGCCTATGAGAAGAAATTCATCCAAGTTCAGAGAAACGGCAGAAATAACCACGACTCTTGCCAAATGCCTTGTCATCTAATTAGTGGCGTTTCCTTATAAATTTTCTGGGTACCGTAGAATGAGTTTCCAGGATGGCTCAAACAATATCAATAAACAAATTAAGAGATCTTATTTTTAAAAAATTAAACAAGTTGTACTATAGCACATGGCAAAATAGAACATCAAAAATAGTTTAATAGGAATATATGAGCTTTTGAACGCTGAAAGACTTTCTTGGAATTTATATATGTAATTTATAAAGGCTTTGATTAACAATAGAATACATACATTTCCTTTCCAGCATTTAAAAATCCTCCTTTAAAAAACTTCGAAGTCTTCAAAAATTCTTAAGAGTTACATGATTATTTTGTATGTAGAGATGTACAAATTTCATTCACTTCAAGCGCAAATTTAAAATTTTGCATCATCACCAAGCCTTATTATGCTCGATTCAAGCCTTTTCAATAAATACTTATGTATAAATCGGAAACAAAAAATTGCATTGTACTAAAAGCAAATTTCTGTATAAATATAGAAACGTGCTTTTTCGATATGTTTAATGCTTTTAATTTGCTTTTTAATTTTTATTTCTTCCGAAATTATGTCACATAATGGTACTTCCCATATATTTAATCGGATGACTCTTGGAATATTTAATCCCTTCACTTTCTAGCAAAGATTTCGATAAATATTTGTGCTAATTACATAAGGGATCGGAATGTGAAATTGCATTTTGCGAAAGGCAGTGCGCAACGGGGAAATGGAAAATTCGGAAAGCTCAATGATACTAGAATGGCATAGTCTTCAATCACAGTCAAATGAATTGTAAAACTATTAAAATCAACAAACAAAATATCTTAGCTTTATTATATGCCCCAATTCAACATTTAAGATATTTTTAGGAATTCCTAAAGATCAAAACATTGAATTAAAATTAAAAGCAGACGATAGAGATGGTCGCCAAAATGGAACTGATTCGCAATAATACGAATCACTATTAAGCAGTAAGGGGAAAGAAATTTTTGATTCTATTAAATTATTTAAAAACATATTACAAAATTAAATGTTTCCTATATTTTAAAATTGCATTGTTTACTGTAGGTATAATAATCTAAAATAAAAGCTGATTAAATTTCTCGATTATAATTTTTTCTTAACATAAAAGAAGCCAGATTTGATTTGGCAATAGGTTTTTCTCATTAGTAACCGAGTAAGAATTTTTTAATCGTTTTTTTAGATGCATGCCGTAACCGTGTTGTAGGAGCTTTGCTGTAGATCTTATATTGAACTTTTTATCAATTTAAATTTATCATTTGAAAACCATTTTAGAATAAGGTTTCCCTACTCATTGTTACTTGAAATTTTTCTTTGTCCTCTAAAGATGCCTAGGTATAAAAGTAAACGATTGAATGAAGCGTCAGTCGGGAAAAATATTATAAATATGAAGGAAAAATGTGAGAATCATTTGCATCTATTTCAAAGAAAATTATTAGCAGCATATGCTGGAAATAATGGAAACTGGAACAAGAAAGGGGGTATTTTTAACATTGTGTGTTTGTACATAAAGCAAATCGCGATATAGCATTCTTTAATTCTACAGAATCGTGTCAATATTATACAGTCTTAAAGAAAAAAAAAGAATTTACACAAAAAAAAAACTTTAAATAAAATACTTTTATAGCTAAGAATCATTTATAGGAATGATTTTTATTGAAAATGTGGCACTTAATGAAGAAAAGATCGACATTCTAAGGTTTTTGAGGGTGCGTCTTTAATTTCCATTTTCCTTATTATCTTGATGTGATTTTAGTGCTTCTTGTGCAAATATAATTTGCACAAGAATATTTCCTTTTTTTCGAGATCCTTATAAACATCATTTTTCCCAATTGTGTTTTTCCCTTATGTTTTATTTCTTATTGCCCTCCTAGGAAGGGTTGTTTAAAGAATTTTATATTTACGTTTTCGAAAGTTTTGGTTTTCATGTTTTACAAAGTAATAATTTCATCTTCTCATGAACTCCTTTATGAATTATGCTGATATATTCCACTAAATGAATTTTTTTATATTTATCAAATTCAGATGATTTTTCCATTTCAAATTGGTTTTCCGGTATCTCGGGATCATAAATTAATCTATGCTCATTGTTTTACTTCTCCAGCAATGTTAATGAAACCATGTTTAAGAATTTCTATTCGATGCTTTACCAGAATTCTCGAGCAGTGTTAGGTTACTACGCTATATTTTTATCTTTGTATAAGTATCCTAATCTAAGAGCAATAATCTGATATTTAGTCTTATAAGGCATCGAGTCATTGACGATACATTCGCCATGTAAATTGAAGAAAATTTCCCTAAAAATCTCGAATATTTCTTCACCTTGAGATTAATCTTGTAACTGGCATTTCACATTCTTAAAATCTTTAGTTTTAACTCAATATTTTAAATAATTTCTAATTTAATGTATATTGTTAAACTATTCTAATGATTATTTGCTTCAATACAAATTTTAATTACCCAACTGCAGGTAATTTCTGAAGTTTATTCAGAAGATATCATTTAATTAGTCGGCTTTCAAATCGTATGCACAAAATATCATAAATTACATTTATCTCGATTTAATAAAGATTAAGCGACATAGTTAAAAATGTTTTTATGCTGAATTTTTCATTTATTCCGCTGAAATGTCCTAGCTTTTATAATTTGATAGTCTCTTAGGCTAGTAAAATTTGACAATTCAACTTACTATCGTACAAAATACAGAGAAATTTTGTTCTGAAAAGGCTTTTGCTCGAATTTATTGTTCCATATTGTAGTAATCGGGCTTTTTTTCACCCCATTACATGAAAATTGTTAAAAATCTTTTCACTATTACAATGAAATGCTTTGACCTTTCATGTATTTGTTCAATCCTTCATTAGAAAAGAAATTGATTATAAAATATACCATAATGGAACATTAAAGATTGAGTAGCACCAGAAATTGAGTGTAGACTTGAAGAATTGACGCCAAATGAAATTACGTAATGAAGATTGTTCGAATCCCGTAGAGAGGAAAATATTTTTTCAATATCAAACTGAATTTCGTTCAGTACGTCTAATATAAGTATTGTACAATGTTATTTTATTATCACTTCGTTTTTATAGAATTTTACTTATTTGCAACTTTAAACTTCTAAATACCCACTCATGCACATTATGCATATTTAAGGATGACTTGCATAAACGTTCAGGAATATCCTTGAATGAATGTGAAATTTTGGTCGTTTTAGGTAATATCAACCCATTAATTTCCGTCGTTGGTTTGACTTTTTTTTACATTCCTAATATGTGAAAAGATTTCATGCCCAGCAACAATTTTACGCTTTAAAAAATTTGCATTCGTTTCAAAATTCAGTCCAAAATTTGAATTTTTATGTATATGCAGTTTATTTCTTTTTAAATAAAACTTTAAGCAAATACCTGATGTATATTAATGAGGTATATTTACACTATAATAAGAGATCGCGAATGTCAAGTGTCTATTAAAATGGAGTCTTTGTCGGTGAATTATGTGCAGTTTCTAATCTATTCTTTTAACAAATCATTTAATTAAATGCAAATTTACAGCAGATTAAAAAAGTATAAGCCGTTTTATAACAAATGGCAAGTCGATAATAAGTATAATAGCAAATAAAACCTCTTATCGATAAGATATTGTAGCAATTTGAAGTAAATTTTTTGAAGAATGTCTATCTGACGCTATACAATCATACAACTGTATTCCTTTGAATCCATGATCTATAATTTTCCCCTTGTATTTTCTTTTTATTTATTGCATACGGTGACGATCACCCTTATGTTTTCCACTTTATTTTCCACTGCAAAAACGAAACTCTTTTGTTATACAGGATCTTCTCTTTACCCCATGAATTGTAAAAGATCCAAACATTCAATTTTTTTTCTATTAATATTTTATTTAGATTTTATTTTAATACAAAAAAAACTTTATTGAATTTTCTAAATTCCATGAAATTGTCTGATTAAACTGTCAACTTTCTCAAATCTAGCAAATATAAAATCTTTGAATCTGTCAATAAAGCAATTCTAGTTGCCCTTAAAGTATAAAATCTTATATAAATGCAATATTTTTGTATTAAAAGATAAGCTTATTTTTAAATGCAAAATATTCTTCTCTTCATATTTTAGGTGACAATTATTTTGAAATGGTTTCATTTTAAACATAGTTCAATTTTTAAATTTTATTGGTAGTAGATATGTGATTCGCAATCCAAGAACGTTTCACTCAGTATGATTAAATCTAATCCCTATTCCATAAAACCTGATTGACAAGTATTGTACGCTTATGTAAAGCATTTGAAATGGTGCATATGGAAAACTGCAATCGATTATTAAAAATTAGTCTATTATATTAAACTTTCGATGAATGAACAGTAATGGCACGTTTTTCTTTTAACATTATAATCAGATTTTAATTGCTTTTCGTTTCATAATAGAAACTTCTAAATTCATAAATTAGAATTGCATTGCAGTTCATAGTAGTTAACTTATTTTTTAATGGATTCTGTTTTATTGCACCTAAAGTTCACTTTTTAATAAATGTTGAAGTGTTTTTGTAGGTTTTGATTTTATTTTCTCGGTTTCTACAACCGAGAACAAAGTTTACAATTGGCAATTTACATTTAGATATTGATTGGACAGAATTAGGATAAATTTGATACTTAAGAAAATTAAGACAGATACCAATTTCATTAGTTTTGCAATTACTGTAAATATCGGAGCATTTATGCTTAGCATAAAAAATTCTTTTCAAGTTATTCAAGGCGTAAATATGACTGTTCAGTTGTAATACTGATTTTTCTCTGTTGATAGTCTAATTATATAGCAGATATCGCCTAATTCTCGTGGACTTCCTGTTTTCTTACAATCTGTTTCTAATCGTATAAAGGTTCGTTCTTTAAAACTTGAAACATTTTAACCTTATTAATAAGATTGATTTAAAAAGATAGCTGCTCATCTTTGGTGATAAATTTTTGAATTTAATGACTAATATATATTAAATTTTCAGCATTTGGAGCTTCTCCAATTCTAGACTGCTCATTATTCGGAGTAAAGATTGTAATGATTTGATTTGCAGTCTAGATATGAAATTTTTCAGGTATTTGTATGTAAAATATAAGATTGAAAATCTGAAGATAACTATTTATGCATTGAAGAGAGCTTGTTTAGAGTATCTTAGCGAATTTTGAAATTTTCCGACTCAACCTTTCTTTCGAGTCCTCGAAAATCAAAACGTACAGAAAATCCGAAAAAAATCGGAGATTTGAATATAAAAATTTTAATCTAATTTAGAATATTAAAATGTATGAATAAAAAATTGTGAAAACTCTGCTAGTATTTATAAAATATACCAAATTTATTTAAAAATTTCAACGCCTAATACAATATGTATCCCCTAGGTTTTATAATATGGAGATATCTATTATACTTTGGCATACATCTTCAATATCCACTAGGTAAAGCAGGATTTTTATCCACGCAAACACATTGTCGAATACATTAAGATGCTTGCTAATTACTTTTTATTAAAAAAAAAGAAACATTTTATTTTGCATTGCATTTATTTTATTTTGCATTCACAAATATACTTCCATGCGTAATCGATTGTTTTAATATGATATAAATCTTAACTGGTCTAGTTTTCCTATCTAATGTCAGGAAGTTGAAATAATTTGATAGAGATATAAATTCACCTTTTCTTATACCATAACTACAAATTCAATATTGTTCAAACATCTGAACAAGCAGTACTGGCTAGCTATTGTACTCCAACCATGGATAGGGGAAATCTGTTTCACAATAGGAACTTCATGCAGCTCGTTGTTCTCGATTCCGCATATAAATTGTTCGCTATTTACCTCAGTTGAAGCATGTTAATAGACAAATAATGCCTGAGGCAGCGTTTGACAATATTATATTAGAATTAAGCCCACACAAGTAACTTAACTAGCGTATTGAATTCCTAGAAATAATTAAATAAAATTCGATTGAATATAAAAGCTAACAGCACTATTTCAATACTAGTGAAATGTAATTTCAGTGAATATTGAATTATAGACTTAATCGAATTTTACATATCGAAATCTTTGCTAGAAAGTGAAGGGATTAAATATTCCAAGAGTCATCCGATTAAATATATGGGAAGTACCATTATGTGACATAATTTCGGAAGAAATAAAAATTAAAAAGCAACCTTTTATTAGTTGATAATCTCGGAGGATCAAAAAGAAGTCAAATGTTGATTGAAGCAAATATTTAAAGTAAATTTTCAGTTTCACTAATTTGTCTTACTCATACACCCAACTACAGAATTTAGAATGAAATTGTGCCTGACGCAATTTCAAAAATAAATAATTTTGGTGCGTTTAAATATCCCAGGTGGGTTTTAATTCTTATATGGATTAAAATAAGTCTTACATGTTGTTGAAAATGTTGTAGAAAACACACAAGATTTTTAAAATATGCTTAAAGAAATACATTGAAGGGTGCCGAAATTTCAAATTTTGCATTCAAAATGCTTCACATTTCTTTGCAATGTTTTGCAATTTATATTTCATTTTATTAGAAATATTTTCTTTCTTCTAAAAAGATATTAAAAGCTACCTTTAAAATATATTATAATCATTTTAATTTTAACGTAGGAATCTTGCAATTCATTTGCCTTTAATATGAAATTAAAGTATTTATAATTAATTCCTATCATAATAATTCTTATCATCGATTAAAATATTACATGCTATTACTATTGGGAACAAACAATTCCACTAAATTTGAGAATCCAACGCTTCAAGAAATGAAAAAAAAATTGTAACATTCGGCATTAATCTCATGAACAAATGGTTTCAGGATCAAAGAGAAAGAAACAAAATAAAATCCTACAAATATAAGTTACACTATTAATTCATTTGAAAGAAACAATATCTTGACCAAATATAGAAAATTAAACCATACCATATTTATGTTTGCAGAAATCACACTTCGGAGTTGAAACTGGCACCATTTGTCCGCGATTCCCTCTGATGATTATGAATATGAGAATCGCTATTCAGGGAAATGAAAATTTGAACAAACACATATAATTTCATTCATATTCATATGCTTTTTCTTTATTTTAATTCCTGTAATACTTTTTGCAAACACACCCTTTCTCTTAAAACTTTGGAATTTAGACATCATGCATAGCAACAAACAGAATATCAGACGAAAAATTCGTAAACACATCAAGTATCTTTCGTTTATTGCAGTTTAGAGAAATTAAAGTCTGTAACATTTCCTATTGTTCCCTCGAGCGGCACTTTTCAAAGAGCCAAATGATGACCTTTTAGACTTTTGTTTTTTACTTTCCTTCACTCTAAATGGGGTCGTTTTCATGATTTTGGGGTAACGAAAAACATTTCGATCTGTTGTTTTTAATTCAAATGTTAAAATATTCAGTTTTAACTATTTTTTTTGATTTTTAAATAAAATAAGAATAATTGCATGAATTGATAATCTATCATAGGATTGTAGGTTTGAAATCCGATCCTTTATGGTAGTTTTAGTGTCTTTTTATTGTTTGAGTTTAGTTTAGTTATATCAACGTCCCGTTTATAGCAACACTAGGGCTATTTTGGGACGAACCTCGTAATTTTGAACCACCGTCAGATGACGAGGATGATACCTGACATGGCACCCCCCTTTTCCATACCACACCACATCAATGGGAAGACGTTTGGCCCTGACGGATTTATCGTGTAACAGACTCACTTACACGGCGGTTCTTCGGTGGAATGGGGTCTCGAACCTGAAACTCTACGGCTCACAAGCCGAGACCTCACACCAGGACAACACGACCCCTATTTATTGTTTGAAAAAGAGATACAAGATCAAGTGACTGTGATTCTTCTTATCTGACTGTGATTCGAAATTATGAGTTCTGTTCCAAAATATGCTTCAATTTGCTTTATACACAGAAATAAATATAATTAAGTTTAAATTGGAGTGGATATAATCTCGATACAGGTGAAATCGATCCTCTTGTGTAAAATGTACTTATGTACTATCATTCAGAAATTTCAAGATTCAATTTAGAAATTACTACAGACACCACAAGAAAGTATTTACGTGGTTTAAAAAATAATTAGTAAACATTAATGAACATGGTTATGCTTTTTTTTCTGTCATGTTTAATTATTTATGTTTGCAATCGAGGATTTCACTTTCTTTGGAAGCGGCCGCTTCAATGGCGTTAATGCAGTTTAGTCTCCACCAAGACTATGAAGCATTATCTCACACAAGAAATGGATGATTCTTCCTAAAGAATTAATGAGAAATTGCAACAGATAACATTCAAATTATTTTTTACACCTTAATGTAAACAGAAGAAAACCCAAAATTGAAGTTTCAGAACCTACAGTTCAGTGAAACATAAAAAGATTAGAAATATTACATTGCAGAATAATTAATATTCTGACGACATTATGTATATGAAACGAAAACGAAGGATAAACTCGATCCTACTTTCAAAGTACTTTTATATATTTGAGCATACTTGATATACATGATAAATTCTTTACAAACTTGCATCATGATTTCTGTGTCCTCTTTTCTCAAAGCTGGTTGAAGTTTGCATCTCTTAACTGAGTTCATGAATTTTGCTTAATTATGCCGAGCTTCATGAAATGAAGTTCATGATCCAAATGATCATGATTCCATTTGGAATAATAAGGTATATTTACTAGCTATCATTCATATGCTCATATCAGTTTGAAGAAGGCAAACAGAGCATTGTATGTAACCAATGATTGAAATTGCGCAGGTGAAGAGTTTCTCACTCAAGTTGAATTGATAAGGATGCTTTTCGGGGGAAGAGATGATGACATATAAAAAAACAGTTAAAACAAATAAAAAAAAAAAGTAAAATTTTTGCGTTCAGAGCTCTTCTAAGTATTTGCTTGGGGCATTTTTATACATACTGCCTACTCTTGTTTGATCCTCAAATTAAAAAGACTGATCATATATTCCGGTATTCTTGAGAAAGCTACTTGCTTAACGTTTAATTGAGGTAAGCGCAAGATACTGCTGAAAAGGCAGATTTTAAGAAGACTGACCATATAATCCTAGTGTGAACAATGTATCTTAAAGAAAGCAACTCTCTTAATTTTTAATTGAAATATGCAAATTTTGTTGGAGGGAAGTATTTTATTTTTTTCATGATCTTGAAAGATATTAACTGCAGTTCCTTCCAATGAAGTTTCCTTGTTAAAATATTTGTAGTGATCAGAGGCGCGATGTCACAGTACTAGAGTAAAGATAAGGAAGTAAAGCATTCTGGTGAATTATTTGAGTTCCTATAGATTATTTTATTTCTGTATGGTATAAAAGAAACCTTATAAATTACAGGTAGGATTTTAGTACATCCGTAGAAAACGAAAAAGGAATGGTGTCTCAGCATATCTACATCTTATTAGAAAATTGTAAAAAGTTAATTTCTGCCTTCTTCATCTGAAATATATTTTCATACGTCCCTAACTTTGCTTATAAATCAACGGTAAAACAAAGTATTTAAAACAACATTGCTTAATTTAACCATTTAAAAAGTGGCTATGTATAGGCACAATTGTGTTCAGAAAAATGATTTGAATTCCAATCTGAAAATTCTAATTACCTAGTCCTTTGGAACAGAATATTTGTTCCAAAATTTTTTTGTCTGGTTTCTATATTTTTAATTTTATTGCGAGAAGGAAGCATGTTTATTTAATCTGCGTGTGAAATTAGAAAAAAAAATTGGATTCATAAATTTCTCCATTTTTATTCTGAGAGCTTCTTTTAATTGAGTTCGTGAAAATATTGTGAAGGCAAACTTGTTAAACTAAACAAAGTTGATTTATATCATCAAAAGAGAAATGCTAACTTAGAAATGAAAGGCAAAAATAATCTATTACTTCTAAGAGAATATTTTTAGTTGTCTGCGTTTGTTTTCAGTAGTCTTTATAACTACGAACGACACCAATCAATCACTTAAGAGAGGAAAGCAAAATTCAAATAATTTTAAATCTGTATTCATTAAAATTTCTTTTTCGACTGTTATTTATAAAAATTGTGACAAAAAAATAAACCATGAATTTTTACTTTAAACTAGTTGATATTTTAATATACACTGGTGTGCAAAACTTAAGCAACAGGTATATTTTTTGCGATAACTTCACGAGAAATCATCTGAGAGACATGAAATTCAGAAATGAGATACAGCATTTTGTTCTGAAAGAATGACGAAAGCATAGTTGCGCAGAAATGAATACAATGCATACAGTATGGAATCAAACAAAAAAGGCTTTATTGAACTCATAGTATCGTTACACATGATAGTCTGTCCAAGAGGAAGAACAGCAAGCAGATGTTCCTTAGTATGGGATATGCCCTCCCCTTACTGCAATGGTTGCTTCGCACCGTCTCCCCATACTCAGCACCAGATTGTCCAACAGTTCTTGAGGTAAGAGTGCCCATTCCTCAATCAGCATCTGTTAAAGTTGTCGGGTGTTCCCAGGAAGATGTAATCATGCCGCAAGGCGTCTCCCCAAATCATCCTACACATGTTCTATCGGATTTAAATCAGGGGAGCACGCCGGCCAATCCTTTCGAGTGATATATTCACTTTCCAGGAGCTCCTCAACAGCATGAGTTCTGTGTGGCCGTGCAATGTCATCCATAAAAACGAAGTCTGATCCAATGGCACCTTGGAACAGACGCATATGGGGAAGGATCACCTCCTGACAATAGCGATCTCCTGTTACAGAACCTTTGTCGAAAACGTGGAGCTCAGTCCGCCCGTTCATCATAATGCCTCGCAAGACGACAACTCCAGGACCAAGAAACGGTCTCTTTCCGTGATGTTACAAGCGATTCCCAACGTCAGTTGATTTGGAGAGGGGTCGGGACACGGTTTCATCCCAGTAACATCACGGAAAGAGACCGTTTCGGTGGTACTGGAGTTGTCGTCTGGGGAGGCATTATGATGAACGGGCGGACTGAGCTCCACGTTTTCGACAAAGGTTCTGTAACAGGAGATCGCTATTGTCAGGAGATGATCCTTCCCCATGTGCGTCTGTTCCGAGGTGCCGTTGGATCAGACTTCGTTTTTATGTATGACAATGCACGGCCACACAGGACTCATGCTGTTGAGGAGCTCCTGAAAAGTGAAGATATCACTCGAATGGATTGGCCGGCGTGCTCCCTTGATTTAAATCCGATAGAACATATGTGGGATGCTTTGGGGAGACGCCTTGCGGCACGATTACATCCTCCTGGGAACACCCGACAACTTAAACAGATGCTGATTGAGGAATGGGCAATCTTACCTCAAGAACTGTTGGACAATCTGGTGCTGAGTATGGGGAGACGGTGCGAAACAACCATTGCAGTAAGGGGAGGGCATATCCCATACTAAGGAACATCTGCTTGCTTCTCTTCCTCTTGGACAGACAATCATGTGTAACGATACTATGAGTTCAATAAAGCCTTTTTTTGTTTGATTCCATACTGTATGCATTGTATTCATTTCGGCGCAACTATGCTTTCGTCATTCTTTCAGAACAAAATGCTGTATCTCATTTCCGAATTTCATGTCTCCTAGATGATTTCTCGTGAAGTTATGGCAAAAAACATACCTGTTGCTTAAGTTTTGCACACCAGTGTAGATAGCTGGGGGCAGACCAGTGCATTCATACAGACCATTGACTTCATACAGACCAGTGCATTTATCAAGAGGGAAAAAAGTTTCAAACGAAGAGTGGATCATATAAAAATAATAAATGCAATTACATTTATTATAGTTTTTTTCCCTGTTTCTATAATTATTATATCTTCAGTAGCTTGTTATGGTAGAGTGAAACGCAGAGAGACATGGGATATATTGATTTAAGTATTGAAAATAGATTCATCAGATAATACACAATTCTAACATCACAACCGCCAATTTGTCAAATTCAGGATATAACTCTTATGTGACACTCACTACAAAAGCAAACATTAGAGTGTTTATTTTAATTTTTTTATTGGCTTTTTTAACGAAAATTAGTTGTTTCGGTCGTCTGTGATTACGGTGTATATTTCATGATTTTTTTCTTATTTTGGCTTGTCAAAATAATTTCTCATATGCATATTTATTTGAAGAATACATAGAAAATCAATGAAATAAGATATGGAATAAAACCAAGATACGAGAATGAAAGATTCTGCACGCCATTGCCAAAAAGACTTTTAATGTGTAAACACAATATTCATTTCTTATCCATAAACATTGCAATAATAATACGCGAAATATTTATAGATAAAAAGGGAGACGAGTTTAATATTATTATCACAGTAAAAGAATTTGTTGCAAATTATGCTTAAAATACTTTTTCGTGATTATATATATTCCAGAAATCTCAATAGTTTCCTTCAAAAGGTTTATTTCTTTAAATCGATCTGAAAATAGGTAATTTTAATAAGTTTTATTTTTCTCTACAAACGTATGTATGGAATATTATTGTAGGAGCCGAGAAGTGTTCTTTTAGAGCATTGATTCTTGAACTACATGGAATAGAAGAGAAAATGTCAATTTAAGGGAAAAAGAATATTATATCAAAATACGATTTATTTGATAAAATTTTTATCATTAAAATTATGAAAATATAATCAAGTTGTGATAATTTCTGTGAAAACATATAGAAATTAGTTATTTTTCTGTATTCTTGCAGACAAAAAATATTAACTTTCTATACAGAACATAGAGTTGTAATTGCAAACAGTAACCGCAATAATAATAAGTGAAATATTAACACACTCAAAAAAGGAACATATTGCTCAACATGACCGTCTTATGTAATCACTGGGAATTACCTCATATTTAGTTCTACACTGAACAAATTGCGAATATAAATGCAATTATTTCTCTTAAGTATTTTCCCCCCAGGGGGAGCATCTCGAAAAGAGGATCAGAAGCTTCCTGCACGGTGGTTGGATCTCAACACCCAGGAGGGTACACGAAAAGATGGGGGGGGGGGGGGCTCCGGGGCTCCGCCCATCGATGACAGGACGTATTTCTTTAGGTTTATACCGTGGCTGGTGATGGCCCTTATGACTCAACCACAGTTCCCGCCAGTGTTGTTCTTGCGGCGGTCCGATCATTCAGTATTTATTATCTGTGTTCCTTCGGGCGGGTTGTAGAATCAATGATATGACTTATCTTATGTATCTTTAGAGAACCCCCCAAAAAATCGAGGAAATCAGATAAGGAAATAACATCATAAAAGTTTTTGAATGATATTGCCAAAAGGACTTTTAATGCGCAAACAAAATATTCATTTCTTATCCATAAATATTGCAATACTAATACATGCTTAAATATTTATTGAATTAATGGAAGGGAGGTTAATGTTATTACCACAGTAAAAGATTTTATTGCAAATTATGCACAGCAAAAATATAGCACAGTTTTTAACTGCATGAAATAATAATGAAAATTTTCAGCGCGTTTTTTTAGGAATACGTTCCCACATTTTAAGGCATGTTCATTGCTCATGTCAAATTTAGCAATTCTTAACGGTCTGTTTCTATGGAGAGTAAAACACACACATACGCACGCGCGCGCGCGCACACGCACACACACACACACTCAAACTCACACACACACACTCACACACTCAAACTCACACACAGACACACACAGACACACACACACACACACACACACACAC